>JACXGM010006575.1:16396-32778 GCA_016801145.1 Umbra pygmaea | reverse complement strand
TTGTACAGCTGTACACTGATGGGTCAAAGGATCCGACCACTGGGCATGTTGGTGTGGGATTGTATGTGCCAGAATTTAATGAGGGTAGACCCAGACCATTTGGGTACCTCATCCAAAATGTTGTAGTATGCATCAGACTCATGTGTGTTGATGCTGTGGTACCTTTTCTTGATAACAAATGTTCTTGTTTTCTCTGGGAGCAATTATCTTTAGGCTACATGATTGCCATCAATTGTGCTTACTACTCCTGGGAATCTGTCTATTTGCATGAATTGGGTTTGATTCTGTTGGATTGTGCGGGGTGTTGTTGGGAAGTCAATGAAATGCGTGAAAATGTGTGGTTCTGTAAGTACCATAATTGTTTCCATGACAGGGTCAAGTGTCGCATGATTACATAAAGTTTTCTTACACTGCGGGTGAAGGCAAACAAAAAGCGCAATTTGCAGCTATGTCCGGTTTCCCATATGTAATCGGTGCTATTGACTGCACTCATGTTGCCATAATAAGCATTTTCATTCGATCAATGTCCAAATAATTTATGATGCAGTCTGCAGACATGTTGCTGTAATGTAACCATTTTTCCCCCACCCGTGGCAGACACACTTTCGCGATGAACCGCCAGACGCTTTGACATCGACTGATATCTGACCACTTTTTATTTGGGCCACGGTCTGACTTTCTTTCACCGTCTGCAACCTTTTGCCACTCCAACGCCTTTTCGGCATTGGTAATAGGCACACTTTGCACTTCAAACAACATTTTCCTCCTCTTTTCCACCTCGCCAACAATATTTTCTACTCCACATTGAGTGAAGTTTCTTTTCTTGGTTTTCCTCTCTCTGTTTGCCATGATTTCTCAATCAATTAATAATAATTTCGGGGCATTTCACTGACTATTTATGGGCAATTATAGACGTGACATGCAGCCGCAAAAGCTGCACCACATTTAGAGTTGATTGTGATTTATAAAGGGAAAACGGCGTAGGACGTGCGTGTGCACTGTTTTATAAATCTGAATATTTCTTTGCGTACGCACGTCCTATATTTCGTCC
This sequence comes from Umbra pygmaea, assembly GCA_016801145.1. Lineage (NCBI taxonomy): Eukaryota > Metazoa > Chordata > Actinopteri > Esociformes > Umbridae > Umbra > Umbra pygmaea. The sequence goes on along the minus strand of JACXGM010006575.1, from coordinate 31,727 downwards.
GTACGCCACTTCTGACGCAAATCCACCGCAAAGTTTTATAAATGAGGCCCCTGGTGTCTGTGTACAAAGCGGAGATGGTGGCAGTGATACTTGGGTTGAGGTGGGTGAAGGAGTTGAGACCAATGAGAGGGGTGGTGTGTTCTGAATCAGCGGCAGTGTTATGCAGCATCCGGTGTGGTAGGTCCGATACGGGTGATGTGTGGGTGGAGCTGATGGTGTTGTTGTTAGTTTAGAGAGGATGGGTGTGGTGGTTCAGTTTTGGCTAGGAGAGTTTGAATTAAGTGGGCCGTGACCGGCCTTACACTCCGGTACAGTAGGTGGCAGTATATGCCCAATGACACAAACGGTAGTTTGTGAAAACTAAATGAAAGAAGGTGTTTTGTTCCGGCAACATCAACTGAACTTACCGTATTATATTACTGTATTTGACAGATGTACTATATCTAGGAGACACGGTTCGGTGACTAAGAAATGCGGGTATGAAATAATAAGTTGCTGTCTGCTTTACACTACTCTGTATTCAGGTGTAGGAAGGTAAGTTTATGTCAGTTTGACGTCGTTGATTGACTACGGAATGTATTCGCTTGATATTAATAGCCAACAGAAATAGCAAACGTTGTTACAAACTAATATCTTCTGGCGTTTGCGAACTTATTAGCTAGCTATACCAACTAGTTATACTAGTTAACGGAGGTGGCTACATGAACTAGTTAACTAAATACTAACATTAGTTGGCAGTAGCCAACTACCTAGCTAGCTAGTATGTAGGTAACTAGGCAACTAGCCTTGAAAGCAAATTAGCATTAACTAAAGCAGCTCGTTAGCTTGTTAGCTAGCTGTAAAATGACCAAAACATCTAGTAATTCAACGGTACATATTATAACTGCTGATGTAACTATGCCTATTGTCTAGGTTAGGCTACATGTAATTAGCTAGGTACGTTGACATTAGTACTTTAACTTGTTAGGCTAACACTGTGGGTAGCTACAATAGCACGCTATATCATCATGTTATATAAACGTACCATGCTTTATCATGTTATGTTACAGTAGTATGTTATATCGTGACGGGTGGCAAGTTAAACGGCTACAAAATATTTGTCATGGAATACGAATGAGTTTTTCCCAGCGTCAGGCTAATCCATCGCAATAATTTGAATGAGTACATACTGTAGATTTGAGAAACAAACGTTTTTTTTGTATATGGAATTACAACCGGTTAAACCTGAACTGGCTTAATTCTTCATGGCATAGAGTCAACAAGTTGGCGGAAACATTCCTCAGAGATATTGGTCCATATTGACATTATTCACGCCGCTGCTGCAGATTTGTCTTCTGCACATCCATGATGATGAGTCGCCCGTTACAACACATGCCAAAAGGTGCTCGATTGGATTGAGATCTGGTGACTGTGGAGGACATTTGAGTACAGTAAAAAAAAAAACAGTTTGAGATTGTAAGCTTTGTGACATGGTTTGACATCAGCAACAGTACTCAGGTATGCTGTGGCATTCAAACGATGCTCAATTGGTAAGGTGCCTGAAAATATCCCCCACACAATTACACCACCAGCCTAAACCATTGATACAAGTCAGGAAGGATCTATGCTTTCATGATGTTTATGCCAAATTCTGACCCAACCGCCTGAATGTCGCAGCAGAAATTGAGACTCATCAGACCAGGCAAAGTTTTTCCAATCTTCTGTTATCCAACTGTGGTTGGCTGTGTCAATTGTAATCTCAGTTTCCTGTTCTTAGCTGACAAAAGTGGCAACCGGTGTGGTCTTCTGCTGCTGTAGCTCATCTGCTTCAAGATTTGAAGGGTTGTGCATTCAGGGATGATCTTCTGCATACTTCATGTGTAACAAGTGTTTGAGTCTGGCCATTTTCCTCTGATCTCTGCCATCAACAAGGCATTTCCCCCAGAGAACTTCCACTTACTGGATATTTTCAGTTTTTTGGACTATGGCTGGGCAATAGGAAAATATCATTGTCCATCGTCGATGGCAAAGGTGACGATGTCAATATCAATGTTTTGTTAAAATTTTACTTCACTTTCACTGCATTATCTGACAGCTCACCAACTTGCAATTTGTGAGCTGGCTAAAATGACAAATAGCCTAATCTGGTGTTTCCTTATAGAGTTTATTTCACAAAGAAATGTGTTAGGCATTGAAATGAATGCAAGAAAACAATGAAAATTAATTGTAGAATGAGCCGGGTGAAACAAGCAGGCTGCTTGAAGCAGCACACAATTTGCCATATCTTGTTTAACTGATTTTTCCCTGTCTTTTGATAATTTACAATGTATTTCTGGGCCATAGGATTCCATTTCAGAAAGTATTCTTTGCAAACAGACTAGCCTAATATTGGGAAAGGGATAGAGAGAAAATTACCAAACAAGATTTTAAGATAGAGTCGTGTCGGGTTTTAATAAATAAACAAACAACTTTATTTACAACAGCTACATTATAAGGATATATATAGCACACTGCATTTTTAATAAAGGAAAGAAGTGTTCATCTTCCGAAATAACACGCCAAACTGATTAGGCTCTTAGGCTATGTTTTAAAACATAAAATAACAATCATGTTCTACAGTTGACTATGTTTAGATGTAATATACTGGATCCCCTTTATTCTTTGGACTGAAACTGAAGAATTACCAAGTGTCAAAGTGACAGAATAAATTCAATTTCTTGGATAAAAAACATGATGCGAAGTCTATTGACAATGTTTGGACTTTGTGTGAACCCAAACATTGCCCAGCTCTATTTTGGATTATTTTCTGTAAACCTTACATACGGTTGTGCGGAAAAGTCCCAGTATATCAGAACTTTGTGAAACACTCAAACCAGCCCATCTGGCATCAACAAAAATGCCATGTTCAAAGTCACTTAAATCGCCTTCCCCATTCTGATGCTTGGATTGAAATTCAGCAGATAGTTTTGACCGTGTCTACATGCCTACATGCATTGACTTGTTGCCACATGCTTGGCTGATTAGATATTTGCCTTAATGAGTAGTTGAGAAGGTATACCTACTGAAGTTCATGCAGCAAACTTTGATTATAATCTAAAAGGGGGGGCACATGCAAAAAAGTTTGGGAACCCCTGATTTAGCTGGTTGTCCTGTCTATAACTATCTCACTGTAATCCCTTTAAAAAAAATGTACCCTCATCAGTCTCTGGGTATTAAGTTGTAAACTCTACTGTAAATGCCTTAAGAGCTAGGCCAATAATATTTTGTTAGTGTGCTTAATGTCCCCTAGTTTTAGGAGAGGAAGTAATTAACAACATCATATTTAACGAACCCTTTGTCGTGACTCGTGAGACCATACAGCAGTAAGTCATGCACATTTTTCTTTCTCCCGGTGTTGTCAGGCTCAGCATGTGTGCGTCTGGAAAGTACAGTTCACGGGGCCCAGCTCTGATTCCACGGATGAAGACCAAGCACCGCATCTACTATATCACTCTGTTCTCTGTGGTTCTCCTGGGACTCATTGCTACAGGGATGTTCCAGTTCTGGCCACACTCCATTGAATCCACAGCCGACTGGAGCCTGGACAGACGCAGTGTGCACGACACACCTCTGGTCCAACTGCCCATCTCAAGCCCTATTCCTGAGAGAGGGGATCTTAGTTGCCGGATGCACACTTGTTTTGATGTGTATAGATGTGGCTACAACCCTAAAAACAGAATCAAGGTGAGCCTTATTTTTATATTTTAAATACATCATTTACTGGAATGTTTTTTTTATCAAGCAGCAGCTAAACAAGTGGGTGTATGTGGGGGTCTATGTATGGCAGGTATACATCTACCCGTTGCAGCGTTTTGTGGATGAGTTAGGAGTACCCATCAGCAGCACAGGCCTATCCCGGGAGTACAATGACCTGCTCAGTGCCATCTCTGACAGTGACTTTTACACGGATGATGTTACCAGGGCTTGTCTGTTTGTCCCCTCCATCGATGTCCTCAATCAAAACTCACTGCGCATCCGGGAGACTGCTCAAGCTCTGGCCCTGCTCCCCAGGTAAACTTTTCCTGCGTAATAATTGGGTGGGGATTCACAGGGTTTTAACATTTACATTTTAGTCATTTCGCAGATGCTCTTATCCAGAGCGACTTAAAATTAGTACATGGACATCCCCCTCAAGCATTTTAGGGTTAAGTGCCTTGCCCAGGGACACAACAATATTTGGCACATTCGGGAATTGAACCAGCAACATTCCGACCAGAAGTCCGACTCCCTAACCACTGAGCCATCTGATGCCCCATACAGTATGCCTGTCTGTTCTGGATCACTACTGATGAATACTTTCTCTGTTTTCGAGTATTATTACTTTGCAAAAAATATATCTATTATGACAAGGTATACCATCATTTAAGTTTTTGCATTAGTGCAATATACCACATGTTTGGAACATAATAGCTATGGCCTATATCAAATGGGAAAATAAGGGAAAGGGATGTTTGTCATTTTATCCTGCTTGTTGCTTACTGTGGTACATCTTTGTGCACTGCCAGACCCAGCAGCGCATGTGAAGTTAAAGATAATATTAATAATAATAATAATAATGAAACATTGTTTTAGACATAGCTATGCCGTCACCATCGTTGAAGTAGGTTGTCCCTTGTCGAGAGACCATGTAATTGTTCTATCGCCCAGCTCTAATCAGAATAAAAGGCATTCTTGGACAGATTAGGGATGGCAATGTTTCCACACATGGTTCATCCAACCACAATTTGCAGAGCCGCCGATTATCTTCACACTGCTCATCCAACATGGAAGCTTTCAGTCAGATCATGTATGGGATGATTACGCTCACAAACTACACTTATGTGATTGAATTTACAGGCTCCCGATCTGCGAACAAGTAGTTGCTGGACAGCGACATGGCAAGGTAGATAATTTGATTTATCAATCTCAAATCCCGGGGAGTGCTATGCCAGTTTGCGCTGCCACTGCTGGAGGTCCGGGGAAATTCGTCAAACCTATAGTCATGCTCGAACCACTGACTATCATGATGTAGACTGTCCTGCAATGCAGTGACTTCGCCCATTAAACCACACAGACCCCCTTTACTTTCGTCAATTTCTAATTGGTTCTGAGAAAATTTAGTTTATTTTACAAACATGGAAGCGTACCAATACTTTTCACCACATCTGTATATCTCTTGAAACAGCCAGAAATGAAGGTGACAGTGTGTGCTTTTGCCTCATTTTTGAATTTTAGATATCTGAACACCATATATATTTTACTGTTATTTAACGAGGCAAGTTGACAAATAACCTATTCTTATTTGCAGCAATGACCTGGGAGCAGTTAGTTGTAACTGCCATGCTCACTGACCAAATGACAAAGCTTTCACCTATGTTTCTGGGGGATAGAACCGGGTGCCATATGGACACTAGTTAGATGCCTTAACCACTAGGACAACTTGCCGCCCTGCCGATTGTAGGTTTTTGACCATTAACACTGTGCAGGAAGTTGAATAACTAAGTTGACTGGTTCTGTTTTTAGGTGGGACAAAGGGATGAACCATCTGCTGTTCAACATGTTACCTGGAGGACCTCCAGACTACAGCACAGCCCTTGATGTGCCAAGAGACAGGTACCATCAATAACCTCAGGCACAATCATTAAGGATATCAATAATAAGGAAGAAATTATGCCCTTTAAACCTGCATTTAATGTTTTTGAAATATACAAAAAAATTACGTTTTAAGAGTATTTAATGTTAGGAACTAGCATATTGGATCCAAGGATGGGAAACCATCAACTTAAATAATACAAAATATAGAAAATGGTAGAATAGCAAAATCTAAATTTCACAATATCTAACTAGCAAAAAATGCATATTATGGACAAAATTATAATGTGTATTTTCGGGAATTGGTTATATTCTCCCTGTATTATTCCTGTGTTCAGTAAAAACTTTTATATAAAAACTTACTTAACATTTGGGCCGACAGAAATGTTACATATTGCCTCTTTAAACATTATCAAACAGGAATTCTAATAAATAACTTTGAAAACAAAACTCTGTAAACCCAGGGTCTTCATTATGTGTGGCAGCTTAGAAGATCCTGACCGATAATTGTCACTCATTGATGGTAATAAGCCAAAAAATCACAAATATATTTTGGTTAGAAATTAAGATGTCCAAAGTTTTGGATAGTCTAAATTCTATAATTCTTCAATACTTTTTAAAAGAAGTATGATTACTGAATTAAAATATTTAAGAAATGATGTTGAGTTTACAGTCAGCTTGGCCCACATTCAAATCAATGAAATTAGGCTGGTGGCGAAAGGCTCTGACTAGCGCCTTATTATCACCTTATTAACACATCTTTGCTCTTCTATGACTTTCACAGCTCAGTCGGGCAAGGATGGCAGCATTAATTAATAGAAAGCGAGATAGTCATTTTTGATAACAATGTATAAGCAACCTTTTCTTCTGGGGTTAATAATTACAATCAAATGACGCTGATGTATCTGCAAATTCAAAAGCTTAAATTGATTTTTCTATAATTTAATATGTTCTAATGGTGATAATTTCATGCAAACTACCAGTTGTGGTTTTGGGAATAATAGAGCTGCTGAGGTTTATGCATTCTACACATGTACTGCGTGCAATGTTGAAAATGATCTGCCAGATTTGTGGTTGAACAAACTGCGTACTTCAGTTCTTTCATGAGCTACTCATTAATGCTCGACAAGATGGAAATTCTTGAGTAACCTGTCGTTTTATCCAGTATAGCACATTGTAGCTCATTGATCCCTGGGATCTCTATCTGGTAAATTTTGAGCATGTTTTCAAAATCGCGCATTTACGAAAAATAATTTGCATACATTTCTAATTATTTATTTAAACTAAACCCTGCATCTGCACCTTTCTTAATCAAATTCTTCATTTGCTGTAGGACTTGCTGAATTCCTTTCGCAACATTATTTCTCACCTTGTCTTTCTGCTCCACTGCCTCCTCCATGGACTCAGTCGGTTCCCACGTGTGATTTGTTTACATGAACAGGCAATTTGTGTGGCAAATTTTTATTTTTTTTGGTCTGCAGTTACAACTTTCATTCCGAAATTAGGTAATTCTCATTCAGTGCAGCTGGGGAAATGAGACTGTATTTTGTAACTAATTACATTTCACATAAACATTAAAATACCGGTTTACAATGTATAGTAAAAATTCAAACCGGTACATAAAATAATACCGGCATATTGGTTTTGAAGGTATACAGCCCAGCCCTACGTTGGGATGGGATATTTTTCATCTCCATTATAATAAGTAATTTATCATCTGTTGACTTCCATTGCAACAAAAAGTACTGTATGTCTGACATGTTGGTATTTTGAATTTATCTCTAGTTATATTGTTTGTTTTCAAATGATTGTTTGTGCATTGCCAGTCATTTTGGAGTCCACTGTATTAAAGCTCCCCCTAATTAGGGTTTGTAAACATCTCTAGCTACGTTGCCTACCATATGCATCTTCCTATTATTCAAGTAGCCTACCATATGCATTCGGACCCAGGTTTGTTACATTTGGGAATTATTTATTAAAGTATTTGTTCTTAAGCAAAACCAGGAAAGATACTAACTAGGGAAGATGCAGGTCCCCACATGAGCCATTGGCCAAACCATGAAAAGGTTAGGTTTGATTCAAGTTTGGATCAAATGCATGCTCACCCAGCTTCTGTACAGACACTTCTTGAAGATCTACAGTCCTGTAGGTTCTCTCTCCAACCCCAGCTTGTGAGTTACCTAATGTAGCTTTTATTGAGCTGATTATTAGTATCAGGTCTGCTTAATATGGGTTGATGTGAAAATCTACTGGACGGTAGATCTCCAGTAACAGGGTCAGGAAGCCCCACTGTAGAAGAGCTGAAACATATTTATACTGTAGCCTATAATAGCAGTTATTCTACTTGGTGCCTTGATCAAGAACACATTAGAGATTGTAGAATTATGGGGTCAGAAAACAACAACCTTTTGTTTAGATCTAGCATTGGCTAAAAATGGATGAAGACAGTTATTGTGGTTATTTGAGGGCTGACATTAAATGCCAGTGACAACCTGGTTTAATGAACTGACTTGGATAAAGATTACCACGGCAATTACTTAATTACAAGTCAAGCTGTCCACAATTTACAATAGTCTTTTTAACATAATGCAAAGTTGTTTGATTACAGAAACTTGTGCAAATAATTGCAATTATTTTTAAAGGAACGCTCCAGACCTCTAAACAAATTTGACACTTTTATCCACTAAATGAGCTCATTTCAAAGTTGATGCCTGCTACAGGTCTAAAAAAGCTGGCACAGGGGCAACAAATGGCTGAAAAAGCAAGACATTTGGAATAGATTGAGCTGGGAGAAAATCTAGCAACTAATTAAGTTAATTGATATCAGGTATGTAACATGATTGGCTATAAAAGGGATGTCTTAGAGGCAAAGTCTCTCAGAAGTAAAGATTCGCAAAGGCTCTCCAATCTTTGAAAGAGTGCATAAGGCTTTGCATATCTCATAATCTACAGTGTATAATGTCAAAAGATTCAGAGAAACTGGAGAAATCACTGTGCGTAAGGGACAAGGCTGTAAACCTTTATTAAATGCCAGCGGTTTTCGGGCCCTCAGATGACACTGCATCACTCATCAGCATGATTGTGTCAATGCCATTACTAAATGGGCCCAGGAATACTTCCAGAAACCACTGTTGGTTAACACAATCCATCGTGCCATTTGCAGATGCCAACTAAAGCTCTATCATGCAAAAAGGAAGCCATATGTGAACATAGTCCAGAAGCGCCGTTGTGTCCTGTGGGCCAAAGCTAATTTATAATTGACTATTTCAAAGTGGAAAAGTGTTCTATGGTCTGACGAGTCCAAATTGTGCGTTGTTGTTGAAAATCACGGACGCCGTGTCCTCCGGGCAAAAGAGGGAGACCTTCCATTGTGTTATCAACGTTCAGTTCAAAAGCCAGTGCATACGTTATGGGCAGCTTGCATGTTTTGGAAGGCACAATGAAAGGTATATAAAGGTTTTAGCGCAACATTTGCTCCCCTCCAGACAATGTCTATTTCAGGGAAGGCCTTGTGTATTTCAACAGGACAATGCAAACCACATACTACAGCTATTACAACAGCATGGCTTTGTCGTAGAAGAATCCGGGTGCTGAATTGGCCTGCCTGCATTCCAGGTCTTTCACCTATAGAGAACATTTGGCGCATCATTAAATGCTAAATACATCAAAGACGACCACAAACTCTTCAGCAGCTGTAAACTTATATAAGACAAGAATGGGACCAAATTCCAACATCAAAACTCCAGAAACTCAACCTCCGTGCCCAGATGTCTGAAAAGAAGAGATGGTACCATGATAAACATGCCCCTGTGCCAACTATTTTGAGACCTGTAGCAGGAATAACATTTTAAATGAGCTATTTTTGTGCATACAATTGTAAATTTTTTCAGTTTAAACATCAGTTCTGTTAGCTCATCAGTGCCCTCTGTAGTCAAAATATATACAGTACCCATAGTAGTAAGTAAAGTGAAATGCTCATTTTTCATGTGAAAAAATTTATTATTTAAATATGGAATATTTTTTGTGTAGGCTCAAATTAATTATACAAAAACAGAGGTGACATCTCTGGATACAACACTGAAAGACACGAAAGAAAGACTAGAAACACTGAGGTAAACCCAATGTGAAATCCAGGGTATAGATTGACCGATATGGAATTTTTAGTGCCGTTTTTTTTTTTCATTGGCCTTAGCCGATGACCGATACAGGCTGCCGATTTTTTTGAGTTGATATCTGGAGCCGATCCTGCTTTTGCACACTCAATTTACATCATAAAAATGACACGATTATAACAAATGTTACAAGTCTCAATGTTTTTTTTACATTTATTAAACTTAAAAAAACAATATTTAACAAATAGTAAAAACAGGTAAGGTAGAACAAAGGGCAGTGCATGGTCTGCACATTAACTGCAGCGTCCCCAGCAACACAGCTACCTGTGTGGAGGCCTGTCTGTAAATAATGCTGGGAAACTCAGCGAACGCAGCAGCCGCGTATCCGCCGATACGCGTAAAATTGCTAATATCTGCCCGATATCAACTTTGACAGGTGTGGGAGGAACGTCACTGAGACGATTCTATCACACCGTTCTTTCAACATGGACAACTTTAGTAAGCATGCAGGCAGAAGGATTACACGTAATTCTATGATTTTAACTTATACTCCCATACCCCAGGCTGTGCTGTGCCAGTTTATACTGCTTCGTGCTGGACGTCCGGGCAAAATCGGAGAAGCCGTGGGTAGGATCGAGCCCATAACTGTTGTACCTGAGTTGTCTTGCAAAGAAGCATTTTGGCTCGTTACGTCACGCTGAAATCCAAAACTGGGGCCCAAAACATTTATGCTTTTGCAATGCTATTTTCAATCGATCACTCAAAGTGGCTCAATGATATTGACTGATGGCTGCTCCAGAACAGTCACTTTTCCCACTGTGGCCTCTGGAGGGTTGACCTTGGTGGGTTCTGGATCATTGTCATGCTGGAAAGTCCATGTGCGTCCCATGCGCAGCTTCTGGGCTGATGAAGGCAAATTGTCCACCAATTTTTTCTGATGACATACTGCATCTTGCCATACATTTTTACTAAATTCCCTGTGCCGCTGAAGCTCACACACCACCACAACATCAGAGATCCGCCTCCATGCTTCATAGTGTACCTTTTTTACATGAATGGCTGCTCTATGGGGGGAAAAACTGGAAATACTCCAGACATTTCCCACACAAGTCAAGTGCTCAATAGGTTCTGCAGATTAACGCTGTAACAGCACTCAAAAAGTTCAGTAGCTAACGAAACATTTACTACAGATGCTTCTAACTCCATTTATAAATGCATTAACGGCAAAAAGAAAATGAATGGTGTTAAGCATTTTAAATGAATTGTATGCGTTTAACTTTGACAGCTCTAAACTAGACCTGTGACAGTGGTTTAACACTGCGCCTGTGTGATAGGGCTTTGCTTGCAGGTGGAGGCTTCTCCACATGGACGTACAGGCAGGGTTATGACGTCAGCATTCCTGTGTACAGCCCTCTATCTGCAGACGTGGAACTGCCTGAGAAGCAGCCTGGGTGAGCTTATGTCACTCCAATACAGACAACCAGAGTTTTATACGTGGCAATGAAAACATAATGTAGATTCTCCATGAGTCACAGAGCTTTACCATGTTTCTTATACTGGTCACCCGGCAGGCCCCGGCGCTACTTTATTCTATCATCTCAAACGGCCATCCACCGTGAGTACCGGGCGGAGCTAGAGAGGCTTAAAGAGGAGAACGGGGAGGCTCTGCTCCTCCTTGACAAGTGCACCAACCTCTCCCAGGGAGCTGCTTCTGCGAGGAAACGCTGCTACAAGGGCCAGGTGTTTGACTATCCACAGATCCTCCAGGTGAGACACACAGATACACGCGTTGCAATCTAAGCTTCCATGCACACATTTTACAGTTAGTATACTAATGTTAGTGGAGAATATCAGGAAGTAAACAACCTGGCTATAATATTTTAATTTTGAATTCATTGTTTCCTTTATACAATGTTTATCAGACCAGGCAACTAAAGGATGAGAGCTATTAAAATGATTGTTTCTATATGCTTTTTGTAAAACCCTTTTGGCATGGTTTCATTTTGTTTTATTGCTTCTGTCTAGGGTAGGGGTGCTCTGTCCTTCCATTTTATATGAGCACTAGACTAAGGACATTTGGCTCACAAATTGATCAGGTGTGAATGAAAAGTCTCAATCCCATTCTTTACGTTTGCCTTTAGACTATTTTTGGTGTAAGTAGACCTGAAGACTAGGGAGCTATCTATTAAAGAAAAGCAAGGGGTTTGAATGTTTCAGAAAAGACAGACTCAATTAGAACCGTAGTACAAAAGGTGGTTGTAAGTTAAAAGGTTTGTAACACTGGTTTCTTTAACATTTGGCAACAACGCAGTCAGCAAGGAAAACAACAGCAATTGATGAAATAAGAATGATCTGAGCTTTGAAAAACCCTAACATAAGTGTCTAATGTTTTGATACCGCACGTGGTCCAAAGCCTAGTGACTCAGCTGAGAAGCATGGTGGACTTGGTGTAATGACGTGGTCAGAAGAATGGGCTAACATAACTTTATTGATGATGTAAAAATGAAATGGAATCAGCAATGTGAATGCATTTCACTTGCTAGATGAGATTCCTTAAAAAGCAATAGCTAAAAGCTTGGCATGCATCAAATGTATGATGTTCCATATTATTTTGAATAGTAAAACAAATTAAAATGGAACAGACAAATATTGGAACCCTTAACCTGATATTTCTTTGCACAGTCTGTGGAGACAACATTCCAAATTGCCTTGAGAGTCTTCTGATTTCATTGTGCCCTGCACAGATTCAAGGCACCCAGTGCCAGAGGCAGCAAAGCAACCCCAAATACATCACTGAGCCTTTTCCTTGTTTCACAGTAAGGAAGGTGTTGTTTTGTTTGCAAGCTTCATTTTTTCCCCCCTTTTGTGTTTACCAAACAACCTCCCAGAAGAACTGTTACTTTAACTAGAGGTTGCATTAGCTTTAATATGTCTGCATTTTGAAAATACAGGCTCTCCAAAAATCAGTTTTGTAAAGATTTTAAAGATTTTGCGCTCGCCTTTTGTAGACACTCAACGACATCTTACATGGTGAGAAAGCCACAAAATAAAAATAACGATCTGAAATGTAGCTGGTGTGAGATTATGAAGGGACATAGCCTGGTATGAGATCATAAATATAGCTGGGTGTGAGATTATGAAGGGACATAGCCTGGTAAGGAGGTCAGAAATATAGCTGGGTGTGAGATTATGAAGTGCTTTGTAGGTGAGTGCATTGTGTTAAATTCAATATGGTAGTTCACAGGGAGCCTGTGTAGACAGTTCTAATGTAGGATTTGAATGAAAGAGAACTGTCCAGAATGACACCGATACCTTGAGGTGAAAGTAGGATGGGGATCTCGTCTATTGTGATGTTAAATATGAGGTGTTTTGAAATTGTCAATTTTTGAGTCGATGACCAGGACTTCTGCCTTGTTCATTTTGAGGAAGTTTGTGCTCATTCAGTAATGAATTTCAATTTGTAACAGCCCCTCACCTGTATGGTGGCTGAGGGATTATTTAGAGCAGGGGTCTCTAACCCTGGTCCTGGAGAGCTATCATCCAGTAGGTAGTACCATTCATTTCAACAGCACATAATATAGCCTCATTTAGTTCATCAACCAGCTAATTATTGGAATCAGGTGTGCTGAATAAGGGCTGGAGTGAAAACAATCAGGACAGTAGCTCTCCAGGACCAGGGTTGAAGATTCCTGGTTTAGAGGTGCCCTGACGCCTCCCTCTGGATATTTTGGACATTCATCTTCTCCTGAACTCCATCTGTCAACCTTATGCACACACACTTGCCCGTCTTTAACTATAGCCAAAATCACAATACAGAAGAACATCAACGGTGTCATTATTGCACACATAGTTTTGAAATGTTCAATTCACATTAGGCATGCAACTACTGCAAACAATCTTTATTTAGCTATATAGACACCTTGCTATAGGAACTTGTTGGAATTCATGGTGAAAAGTCTATCATGTGTACGTAAGTCTTCGACTATGTGTAATACAAATATGACTTGATGATTAGTTAGCTTTCTTATAATTGTCTGTCAAACATAGTATATTCATTGGTTAATTGGCCCTCCAGCTGTTTGTGTTAATATTGACTGACTGAACTGTATTTTTATTTGCCTTGCCTATTTTAGCTAGGTAAGTGCATGTGCAAATTCATAAAACCCTAATTGCTATAAAATTAATAGGCTTTTTTAAATGTGTATAAATGCTTATGTAAATGATAAAATGTTATTTTCCAAATACGTTGGCTTCACATGCCATTTTCCAATGATAAATAACTATGCTTTTTATATATATATATATATATATATATATATATATATATATATATATATATATATATATATATATATATATATAACGCCGTTGAGGCTTGCGGCACGTCTGTACTCTTTTATTCATTCCCATGCATATATCTGCAACGCAGCCGCGTGCATACACATGTATATAGGCAACGTTTGTTATTTTGGGCATTACTGTTGCCCTTATTCTCTTATGCCTGATGGCTGTTTTCAGTTAAGGATTTATTACAGAATCCACTCAACGAATCTCTCCTGCTTCGGTCTCTTCCTTCACACCTACTTTAGATTTTGCCCCCCCTTGTTCAGGGACACATTGTTTCATTTCTGTTAATCACATGTCTATAGAATTTGTTCAGTTTATGGCTTAGTAGTTAAGTCTTTTATGTTCATACAAATATTTACACAGGTTAAATTTGCTGAAAATAACAGCAGTTTAAAGTGAGAGGACATTTATTTTTATATAAATATAGTTTATATATAAAATATATTGAAAGCTGTACCACTTGAGGAGTCTTTCCTCACCGCCATTACGGTTTGGTTTAGTTTTTCATCTGCCCAATGCAAGGGTTAAATGCAATTAATTTAACAAAACTGGTCCTCTGCTGCCATCTCTCTTTTCTGTAAAGATCCTACATGACTCCCAATAGAAGTACACAGGAAACATCATCACTCAATCCTGTTTTGTGCATAGGTTTTCTTAGATGGACATGTAAAAAAACATGCCATGTTGATTTGGCTCTCTTGGTTATGTGTTCCCCAGGAGTCGTCGTTCTGTGTGGTGCTGCGTGGTGCTCGGCTTGGACAGGCAACACTTAGTGACGTGCTACAAGCTGGATGTATCCCTGTCATCTTAGCAGACTCTTACATCTTGCCCTTCTCTGAGGTCCTTGACTGGAAGAGGTACGCTCAAGTAACTGGTCATAACTTTTATTCTGTCATCCCTTTTGACAACCAGAAACTATATTCTTGATTGCCCAGTGTTTTATTTTATGTACACTTAGGGTGAATCCCATTTCTCTGTCTTACCCCTTCCCCTTCCCCTTGTCTTACCCCTAGCCCTTACCCCTCGAAACCGAGTGGTAAGGGAAAGGGTTGAAAACATACCCCTATGAAATGAGACACCACTCGGTTACAGTTACGTTATCATACATCGTCGCTAGCAGGCTGATACATCACCAGAAAAGACAAGTGTTGCTCACAAACTTAAAGATATCAAAAGAAATCCGCTGCTAATGTAGTTTAATTAAAACTGTAGACATGCATGGTGTCCATTCAAGGTTAGTCATTGAAATGCGGGAATGTTGTTCACATCAGCAATGTAACGAA
>JACXGM010006574.1:6615-32583 GCA_016801145.1 Umbra pygmaea | reverse complement strand
TTCAGCTCATACAAGGAGAAGACTGATCAGAGATGCAGCCAAGAGGCCCATGATCACTCTGGATGAACTGCAGAGATCTACAGCTGAGGTGGGCGAGTCTGTCCATAGGACAACAATCAGTCATATACTGCACAAATCTGGCCTTTATGGAAGAGTGGCAAGAAGAAAGCCATTTCTGAAAGATATCCATAAAAAGTGTCATTTAAAGTTTGCCACAAGCCACCTGGGAGACACACCAAACATGTGGAAGAAGGTGCTCTGGTCAGATGAAACCAAAATCAAACTTTATGGCAACAATGCAAAACGTTATGTTTGGCGTAAAAGTAACACAGCTCATCACCCTGAACACACCATCCCCACTGTCAAACATGGTGGTGGCAGCATCATGGTTTGGGCCTGCTTTTCTTCAGCAGGGACAGGGAAGATGGCTAAAATTGATGGGAAGATGGATGGAGCCAAATACAGGACCATTCTGGAAGAATGATGGAGTCTGCAAAACACCTGAGACTGGGACAGAGATTTATCTTCCAACAAGACAATGATCCAAAACATAATGCAAAATCTACAATGGAAGGTTCACAAATAAACATATCCAGGTGTTAGAATGGCCAAGTCAAAGTCCAGACCTGAATCCAATCGAGAATCTGTGGAAAGAACGGAAAACTGCTGTTCACAAACGCTCTCCATCCAACCTCACTGAGCTCAACCTGTTTTGCAAGGAGGAATGGGCAAAAATTTCAGTCTCTCAATGTGCAAAACTGATAGAGACATACCCCAATCGACTAAAAGTTGTAATCGCAGCAAAAGGTGGCGCTACAAAGTATTAACTTATTTTGCACGCCCAATTTTTCAGTTTTTTATTTGATAAAAAATTTGAAATATCCAATATATTTCGTTCCACTTCATGATTGTGTTCCACTTGTTGTTGATTCTTCCCAAAAAAATACAGTTTCATATCTTTATGTTGGAAGCCTGAAATGTGGCAAAAGGTCGAAAAGTTCAAGGGGGCCGAATACTTTCGCAAGGCACTGTATATTAATGCTGTCAGTTAAATGCGTTATTAACGGCGTTAAGGCAAACCCATTTTAACGGCATACATTTTTTCTGAATGGAAAGTTTACTTTTAAAAAGATGCAAATTCTCCACCCCCTTGTCAAAGCCAGGCGACAATGGATGACTTCAGACAGTATGTCAATGTTGTTTACAATAAAAAAAACATTTGCACATAGCAAGCCGATCTACTTTTCCATGTAGATAAGAGCAGTAAAATGAAAAAAAAATTATGGGACAAAAATAAATCAAGATTTAGAACAGATAAAAATGTGCAATTAATTACGAGTTAAGTATGACATTAATGCGATTACTCACGATTAAATATTTTAATCATTTGACAGCACAGCATATATATCAATTTTAATTATCAATAAAAAGTAAACATAATGTAAGGTCCGCCATCTGTTTTGAATCAACCAATCAAATGATTTCTGCCTCCAAGGTAGATCTGCCTGGAGAACAATTTGCAAAAACTAAAACTCCTATGAGCCAAAAAAACATTGTAAAATCTCTGATAATTTATTTTTTCACGTTTGGACTCCCTAAAGGGATTCAAATGGATCAAGGAACCAATTACATGTCCAAACTGTTCGCTGCTATTGTAAAGATGTGTCTATTTTGCACCAGGTCAACAGCACGTACCATCCGGAGAGTCAGGGGGCTCTCGAATGCTTACACTCGAACGCCATACACTTAAAACAATCCTGAGGAAGTAGTCTATGGATACCAGTACTGATTGGGATGAGAGGGTGCTCTTTCTTCTATTTGCCATCAGACAAACTGTACAAGAATCATTAGGATTAAGCCCTGCTGATCTCGTGTTTGGGCACACACCACAGGGTCCATTGAAAGTATTGAAAGAGCATGTTTTGTATGCTATGCCCAGTAGTACCTCCAAGAATGTGTTAGATTTTGTTAGTCAGATGTGGGAGAGGTTGCATACTGCCTGTGTGTTAGCTCAAGAGCCTCTCCCTTCCTCTCAGAAAAGCATTAAAGGACAGTATGACAAAAAAACAAAATTCTTTTTTGCCAGTGGATCAAGTGCTTGTTCTACTGCCAATCTCTGGTTCATCACTGTCTGCAAGTATCTCTGGGCCATATATTGTGGAGCGCAAACTCAGTGATACTACCTATGTTGTCAAAACACAGATCGCAGGCGTTCCTCCCGTTTGTGTCATGTTAACATGTTGAAGGCTTATCATGTGCGTAAATCTCCCGACAGCTCCTCCAGTTATCCGGATCAGTCCGCAGTCTCCAGGGTAGCGGTGGTGGTTCCCGTGCCTGATGTGAACCTGGAGGAGAACAACGATGATGGTTTGGAATTACGTCACACATTACAACAGTGTGAATGTCTCAGTAATTCGGAAATGTTGCAAAAGCTACCTTCAATAATGGAACATTTTGATGAAAGTCAAACAGCTGATCTTGTTTCATTAATACACACCTTTCTTATTGTGTTCCAAGATGTACCCAAGCGCACTTCTGTCCTAGCGCACAATATGGATGTTGGGGACACTCCTCCCATTCGACAACATCCATATCGGGTAAATGCTTGAAAAAGAGAGGATATGAAAAGTGAGGTTTATTATTTGTTAAAGAATGACATGGCAAAACCAAGTCACAGTTCTTGGAGTTCTCCATGCGTTCTTGTTCCCAAGCCAGACGGTACATCCCGCTTATGCACAGACTATCGTCGGGTGAACTCAGTACCTGTGCTGGATTCTTTTCCACTACTCCGCTTAGAAGCCTGTATTGACCGGATTGGCTCCGCTACCTTTGTGAGTAAACTCGACTTGCTTAAAGGTTATTGGCAGGTTTTAACATAGGTTATAAAATGTTTCCTGAACATTGCTAAAGACTTCTCGAAACAATGCTTACATATTTAGATATTTAAATACTAGACTGTTAAAACATACCATAATTCAGTTCTATGTCCTTTGCATGGAACATTTCCTGTTGAACTGTACAGGGAATTTTGCAATTTTGTCAGTTTGGTGTGAGACCATAAGTTTAAAAAACATCCCTTGCTGCTGTCTGACCGTTAAACGTGGTGAGGGGTGTGAGAGTGAAAGTATAAAGGGGGGTTAAGATAACCCTGACAACCCGGTGAAGAACCAAAGGATGTATGCGGGGATCACACAAACGCCTCCATGGACCAAAAGGTTGTAGGTAAGTTTAGTTGAGGAAACAATATGCTGTTTGCCCAAAATCCTACTGGACTTTAAAGATTTTCCTTCTATATGAACCTAGCAATAGATTGTGTGCCATTGCACCTGGACCGGAAGGAAGTTCTCCAAACACGTCTGGACTCCGACCTTTAAATACTACTGACAGCTGTGTACACAGAGAGATCAATAGACCTACAGTATAAACAGTTCATAACTTCCATGACAGCTGCAAGCACCAAACAGGATTCTAATTCACACTTGCCCTGTGGAATACATAGATCAATATGCCTATAAACATTTGTATATATTCAATAACAACTGCAATGATCAAACCATAACCTCGGCACACATGACACCTGTGGTACACAGAGATCAATAGGGCTATGAACAGTTTATAACTTCCATAACAACTGCAGAGATCAAACCGAATCCTAATTCACACTTTCCCCTGTGGGATACATAGATCAATAGGCCTATTCATTTTGTTATAACTTTCATAACAGCTGCAAAGTTCATACCGCATTTTCATTCACGCTTCCCAGGTTTGAATAGGGTTGTGGCTTAAAGGGGTATACACGTTCACGGGGGTGAATGAACGGGGGCAAGGAGGGGTTCAGGAATGGGGTGGCTGTGGAGGAGAGTATCAGGAAGAGGCTGGACCACCTGTCAAAAAAAGCTTGATGGGTAGCTTAGAGCGGTGGGTACAAGGGGTTATGTGGGTTGCCGTGGTTACCACCTGTCAAAATAGAAAGGGCGCTGGGCACAAAATGTCTCAACCAATAGGAAACCAGTATGGTAGGGCTGCAGCTATCGATTCTTTTTGTAATCGATTAATCTAGCACTTAATCGATCAATTAATCGGATACATTTTCTTGTGTTTTTAAACTAAATTGATGTGGCTGTAAAATTATCAAGCATTTGGCTTTTATTTCAAAAAACAAAATGGGTATTTATTCAAACTCCAACATTTGGCTAAAAAACTAAGCCTATTTATTGCAATTTTTACCCATTTAGTGTTTATAAGTACCCTGGAAATCCAGAGTACCAATCACATCGTTGTAATGGATATAGGCTTGCCAGAGGCGTGTTAAACAGATGACGACAGCGCTGCGACATCAAAGTCATTAGTAAACATTGTAAGATCGCTATGGATGAACACCAGTTGTTTAAAACGGCTTTGGCCACTACAATGAACGAGTTAGAATTGGCTTTTTGTTTTTTAAAAAGGAAGTTTTTGCTGTTTTGCAAGAGTTTTATCTACTAGTTAGCTCCGCCATAGGGGCTTATCGAGAAACCACTGGTAATAGGTCGTAGTTATCCAATGATGATTTTCAAATGCATGCTTGGTGCCACCCCTCGAGTTTGGTCATTTTCATTACTCGATGCCAGACCCTTATATCCTCCGAATTTGGGTCTGGATTTTTCCAGGCTAGTTTATAAGTGCCAGTGCCAACAATTATATAAAAATACAGTTAAGTCAACTTACTGTAAAACATGTATACCATGTAAAACTATGATTACAAACTTAAATAGTAAAGGCCATTTGGCATTAGTTTTGTCTTTTTAAATACAACATTACAAAAAAGGATTGCATCTATTGCAAATTACCCACACAAGTGAGTGAGTGAGTGAGTGAGTGAGTGAGTGAGTGAGTGAGTGAGTGAGTGAGTGCCCAGTTAGACCAGTTGCTTCAATGCAGTTTGGTACAGCAGAAATACATACATTCATTTTCAATAGAACGCTGCATTTGGCTTGCATCACTTGGATTGCGGTGCATTTTAGGAGAAGCATCCCTTCGAAAAATAAAATTGATTTATTTTGCATGCGTTGGTGACACCTACACGTAGTGTAGCTTTGAAAAGGGGAATGTTTCTTCCCTTAAAAGTACGAGTGGATCTGGAGAAGCATTTGTTGCATTTGGCAGACGTGACATACAAACACGGTCTCGCAAAGACTGCAATACGATATTTGTTTCTCCATCATGTCCTGGTATATATAGTGAATGCATGTTGAAATTATTGTTGCGTGGCTACATACAAGTTTAAGCATATGTGATGCATTGCCGCAATTGGTCTGACTGGCGCGTGAGGGTGCATGCATGCGTGTGTGAAGGGGTTCTTTTTTTAGGCTATATGCTCTTACAATTGAACGTGAATACGTTTACTACTTAAAAACATCAAAGCTAAACATCAAATCTAGTCAAACCGCATCACGACATCGCTACAAATACAGCATGGGATTAAAATCAGTGAACATCAATGTATAGGCTTAGACTACGTTACCTTGTTTCAGCTAACATCAATGTATAGGCTTAGACTACGTTACCTTGTTTCAGCTAACATCAATGTATAGGCTTAGGCTACGTTACCTTGTTTCAGCTAACATCAATGTATAGGCTTAGGCTACGTTACCTTGTTTCAGCTAACATCAATGTATAGGCTTAGGCTACGTTACCTTGTTTCAGCTAACATCACTGTATAGGCTTAGGCTACGTTACCTTGTTTCAGCGACGCTTGGTGAAACATGGAGTGGATGTTTGCGGTTCATATGCTGAATCATTGAAGACGTACTGTTGTGGTATGCCAGGTCTACTTTGCAGTAGACACATTGCACCTTGTTCTCTTCCTTTTTAAGTTTGTAATGATCCCTTTAGACGTTCTCTGCCGTTTATGGACATCTTCTCCGCAATCGCGCCAACTAAATTAAAAATGTATCACGCGCTATGTTGTGCTTACTGAACATTGAACAACGGTCCGTGTGAAACAATTAGATTCCTGCGCGTAACTTATAGTGCGCGTCATAGGAATTTAACGAGGCTTCAAGGCAGAGTTTTTGCTTAGAGGAATTTTTGTAATTGAGTTAATCGAGTAACTCGATGAATCGTTTCAGCCCTACAGTATGGGATGCGAGAAGGGGGCGTGGTTAGCACCTGTCAAATCTGAAATGGGGCAGGGCTTACATTTTATAAGTGGGTAATCCTATTCCTCCTCTGCTGCATTCCTAACACACCAATGCTGCTGTCTATCCAAGGATTTTCGTTGTGATTTTTTTTAATGGCAACTAGCTGTATAAATCTGATATACATTTACTGATGAAACTAGTAACAGAGTCAGCAAGTTCACTCTCAATCCCTGCTGAGGCAGTCTTGAACACCCTCCAATCCACTTGATAAAAACAATCAGTTGCTGGATGTCTTTTTTGGCAGTAGGTTCTCTCTTTAGCCTTTGTTTGTAGATTGTAGTGAGTAGGATGATGTCATAGTCTGATTTATCTATAGAGGGATGTGTCAGTGCTCTGTAAGCATACCTAAATGTCGTGTAACAATGGTCAAGTGTATTTTCACCATGGGTGGGGCAGTCGATGTGTTGAAAGTAGTTTGGTAGTGCATTCATTAGATCACGTTTGTGATCAAGTCCCCGGGCTCAACAAATGCAGCGTCAGGGTATGTGCTTTCGAGTTGTGAAGAGAGTAATTCTCTATTGGCACTATCTGCATCAGGCGGTATAAACAGCCAGCATGATGACCTCAGTAAACTTGGAAGGTAGTAGGGCCGACAAAATATTGGAATTGGGGCGAGCCATGGCTACCTGAATATGTGACACTGACACTGCATTAATCCACAGGTTGTTAGTAGGAAAACAACCCCCCCAAACTCTTACAAGAGAGCTTTGTTCCTGTCCATGCAATGCACTGTAAATCATTGTAGTTGTATGCATTCTTTCTTCATTATGTTTTTTACATCTTAGTTGTTTTGTCAGACCTTACATTAAATATATTCCCTTGGAGCAACATAGGGTGAAGTGTCTTGCTCAAGGACACAACTACATTTGGCTCAGTTAGGAAATGAGCTGTTAACCTCCTGACTACAAGTCTGATTCCATAACCACTGAGCCATTTGACCCGTCTTTAAGTGGTTCAACATTTCAAGATAAAAAAATATTTAGTCATTTGTTTTGGTAAGCATTAACATTAATAGGTAACTCTGTTTAAAAATGATATTTGTGTTTTATAAAAGTATATATATTTTTTGCCGGGCTAGTCAACAAGGAACCGACTCTTGACACAGGAGCGATTAGGTTTATCTGTCCTGCTCACAGACAATGCTTAAGCCTTGGAGGTTTGGAGGATTGAACTGTGGGCCTTTCACACCGCATTCGTATGCCCTAAATACAAGGCCACTTTGCTGCCCCGGAAAAGCCTGGGAAAGTATTTATGGTTTAGCTTTCTGTACATTTCCTTGAAAGCTGTGCTCAAAGCTGTGAGCAAAGTGAATCTTTAAACAAGTCACTGTCATTTCAAAATAGCCAACTGGGTTAGTTGATGCCTCCCGATCATCGGCTGATCCTTCTGGATTACCTGTGCAAAGCCTCAATTACTGAATAGGGTATGTGTTTCAAGATGAAAAAACAGAATGGTCTTTAACAGAAAGAATGTTACTGTAGACTCTCTGATAGACTTTAAACGAGTAGTACACAAATATTAAGCATTCTCTTTCTATTTTTTATTTGGATTTAACAGCTTTTATTTATAGATTAAGAAAAGTTTCTAAAAGTTTGGGGTAAACAAACAAATACAAACAGTCATACAACCTATACGAAACAACTTAAGGAACACAGTCTGTGCTTCTGAAACAAATTTTACGGCGTCTGATCATTGACGACACAGTTAACCAAGTGAGGTCCAGGCATTTTAAATTGGGACGGGAGAAATTAATGGGAAAAGTAAATTGAGAAGGAAAGGTTGACAACGAGTCTACCTCATAGTGGTGTCTGTTAATCATTCCAGAAGCCCCTCTGGCTCCAATAAGGAGTCTAAAAAGAGAATAAAAGAACAATTTGGCCTGCCCCAGCTGTGAAAAGCAAACCTATCACAAACACAATAGGTCGGTAGCGGCCACAGTAATTCAGTGTGTGATCACGACCACACCCCTCTCGCTCTGTCTTTGTTTAAGTCTGCCGACAGCCCCCCGTAAATGGCCAGATGGGTAAATCCATAATGCAGGGGAAAAAGGTTGCACCCATACCCCCCTGTTTTGCCTATGCTCCAACATTGCTTTCATAACGCCCCATTAGAGGCCAATGGAAGCCCCCCTCATGTCTAATTAAGCTCAGCTTTGTCAGTCCCGTGCACAATGGCTTACCGACCTAGGAGGACGCCCTGCACCTGGGGATGCTACCTGTTACTCAGCCCAGCTCGTCAATCCTGCAGAGATGGCCCCAGCTGGCCAATCGTGCTACCCAGCCGAGCAGCCACCCTGAGTTAGGAGTGGGTGGGTCCAGAGCTGGTGAGGCGTGGTGGCTGTGTATGCAGTTGTTTAGCGGCCGGTTGTGGTCTGTTAAATGTTTTCTTAGTAAAGTCAACCTGCAACGGGCACGCACACACACTAATTCCTCACTTCATTAAGGCTACATAGCTACACAAAGCACAACAAAGGTAATGGTCAGGCAACGGGCAGAGACTAAATCCTTATCCAACATTTATTATATTGACTTTCTTCAGGGAAGATCTGAAAAGGATGTGCCCTGCAGACACATTTTTCATAGATTGAAGAAAATTGTCCTGCAATTGTCCATGAAAAAATAATTTTGGTGCATGAAATAATTTCTCATTAATCAATTTGTGTCCAGTTAAAAACTTTACATGGTTTGCTCACGTGGAATGCATAGCCATTTTACATGTCTCACAAACAGCCACAAACAGATTGTGATGCAAACCAATCAAAGTTATGTCCCCCTTGAAATATCAGGGCTGACAAACAATTTACAAACAATGCACCACAGACACTCTTCCACACCGCTGTTTTCTCTTTATAGTACTGATTGGAATGAACTCCAATCTTCTGAAGCATTCAGTACATTGATTGCAAGCAACCCATCCTGGTGAGTAGGGAATGCTCTTTCAGATTGGCCAAGTGTTGTTGAATTAGGTGCAAAGGCCATGCTGGAGAAGCACTTAAAATATGAGAGAATAGCTAAGAGACATTCTGATTTAAGGACGCTAACCTGAAGTGAGGCCGACATGGTCTAGATCTTAGCTAAATTAGCACTTTTGTGTGTGTGTGTGTGTGTGTGAGAGAGGGGGGGGGTTCTAATACATATTTAAATGAGTACTTTGCATTTTTCTACAAATTAGCTTTCTATGATAAAGAGAAATTGATATGGAAAGGTGTGGGGTAAAATTAATGAAATGCAAATGTCCGAAGGGTGCAAATGACAGGGGCGTGATTCCCAAGTTAATATCCTTGGTGTCGTGGCTAATTGTGTCTTTGTTGTACGATTACCCAGAGTTTTCTGAGGGTTTAGATTCACCACAGTGGGATAGAGCAGCGCTTTGTTTAACTTCCTCCCCTTGTGACTCTGAGTGTACCTTACGCCCCTGGAGAATGGCTAATCCCCAGACCAACAGCATATTGGCCTTGTCAACCCGTCTTCTCCTGGCCTCCCTAGAATGCTAAATTAGAAAAGAAGGACATGGTTGTTACCAGAGCATAACTCTGCGGTTTTACTGCAAATGTCAGCAAAGTTTTTGCTATGAGGTTTGCGTTTAAGTGAATTGAACAGTTACGTTTAGATTTGTGTTGTGATTGGGAACAAATAAACAGTTGTGAGGGTAGACGGGACCCAACCTCAACAGAAGACATTTGCCACCCTGCTGTGGAAGCGTTCTCCCTTTGGCCTCCGAGCTTAACTTACTATGAACATACTGAGGTACCGATTATGCCATTGTGGCATATGGGCAGTGTGGAAACATCACTCTAATGATGGAGAAAACCAACTGCTTGCCAGCCGGGGGTCAGCAGTGCTTGGTGTTATTGCCAAATAGGCTCCCAATTATGAGGCCCCCCCTTCCCCGATGGTGGTAGTGGATCCAGCTGTGAGAGGGCCAAGTACTCAAGTTCATGGCACACCTGCATCCTGCTCTCACCATGGGACTGTCTGTCCAATACCACCTCCAACCAGCTGGGATCCAGAGGAGACTTCAGCCGGCTGTTCTACACACCAGTCCTGGAGCATTTTATTTAAACAGTAACATATTTTTATGATTACATTAAAATGCTAATTTTTTAGACTGAGTGACTATATTTACAGCACCAGTGGCTTTAGCAAAAAAAGCAATGAGAATGAAATTGTTGCAGATGTCAGTAAGTAGTAGAGTTTATGCCATTGATTCCTTAGACACGACGCCATTTGAAATGTTCAACCTCTCCCTGTCCATGTCTGTAATATCAACGTTTCTGGTGGGCCGCCCTTGTCCCTGTGCTGAAGAAAGTCAATCTACTAAATAACTATTAAATGACTAACAAATCAGTGGCCATGAGGTGATTTGAAAGGCTTGTCCTTGCATACACTTTAAACAGCTCCACACAGATAAGGGAATTTCTAATACAGCCTTAAAGCTACACTCTGTGACATTCGTAACTGCAAAACTATTTTTTATCCCTCCAGAGCTGTCAATCAAACCAGATCTATAGGGTAACGCCTAATGAGTTTGCAGGGTGGGCACAACCTCTAGACCCAGTATAACGAGAGAAAATACGAAACTACATACTTCAGAGAAATAAACAAAGTCCTGAGCGGGGACCCGTTTTAGACTGACGGGTCATTCCAAATTATTATGCAAATTATATATTACACTGATGTACCTACATTGTCGATGCAAATAAAAAAAATCAACCGTTAGGGTATAAGTAGAATTTCATTGAACAAACCACCAATTGACAACAGAATATAAAAAAAATGCACTGTTCCAAATTATTATGCACAACAGAGTTTCAAAATATTTTATAGGTTAAAAAGAACTGAAAATTGTCATTTGTTGAATTTGCTGCATTATGAGGTCATATTTACTGAAATCAAAAGCTATTTCAATCAAACACATCTTAACAGGGCAAGTTACATGTTAACATAGGAACCCTTCTTTGATATTGCTATGGAAGGCACAGTTCTTTTTGTACCATGCAAGAAAATGGTCAGCGCTCATTTCCTACCTGATGGGCAGGGCGCTGGAATGGGCCTACGCCGTGTGGATAGAGGACCATCTGACAATTGACGAACACAAGAAGTTCACCCGCCTCTTCAGTAGGGTTGGGTATAGTTTGGATTTTTTCGATGCCGAACCAGTACTTTTAAAACAATAATTTTTATTGAAAATTATTCAAATTTAACAATATATTCATGTTTTAAAGTAGCCTACTGAAATATATAATAAGTGCAGTCGTATGCAATAGGACAATAGGACAGTCGTAGGAAATGGACAATTTCCATGATTTTCATTTATAAATAATTGGGTGTTTGGATCAGCAATTTCATTCTATTCATTTTCGATCTATCAAATAACTGAAGGACATTATAATATTTCAGTAGTGAAATTAGTTTTATTGGATGAACAAAAATCGATCAAAATGAAATTAAACAAGTGCAAAAATTTGGGCACCCCAACAGAAATATCACATCAATACTTCTTTAGTAGAAATAACAGCCTTTAGATGCTTCCTATAACCTGTAATGAGTGTCTGGATTCTGGAAGAAGGTATTTTGGACCATTCCTGCTTGCACAAACATCTCCAGTTCTGTTAGGTTTGATGGTTGCCGAGTATGGATGGCCTGCTTCACATCACCCCACATATTTTCAATGATATTCAGGTCTGGGGACTGGGATGGACATTCCAGAACATTGTACTTGTTCCTCTGCATAGATTTTGAGCAGTGTTTTGGTTTGTTGTCTTGTTGAAATATCCAGACCCAGTGTAACATCAACTTTGTGACTGATTCCTCTACATTTTTCTCAAGTATCTCCTGATATTGAGTGGAATCCATGCAACCCTCAACAAAATTCCAAGTACCAGCATTGGCCACACACCGCACAGCATTTTACTGTGAGTAGCAAGTGTTTGTCTTGGAATGCTGTGTTCTTTTGCCGCCATGCATAACGCCCCTTGTTATGACCAAATATCTCCATCTTTGTTTCATCAATCCACAGCACATACAATAACAGTAAGCCACAGGTCTGAGGGTTTGAGATGACCTCATTTACCACTCCTATAACACTCTCAACTAAGTTATAACATTAACATAACTGATTTAAACTGTTTTATAAGATGCTCACTTAGAATTACACTCAAAAATGTCCTGGCACCAATGGTCAGTAGGCGCCACCACAGTGGAAAGTCCAGACACTGCCTCCCACATTCCCTCGCTTTTTCAAAAACCCAGATGACAAGATTATCTCCCAATCGCCTTTTGGATTGTGCCATTGACCTCTGACCAGGAGCTCTACTATCATGTGCATCCCCTGTTGTATGCAGAAACCAAGGCAAAGGAAATGTGGCAAGGGTTCATACGGTTCAAGGGTTCATAGGGTTCAAGGGTTCATAGGGTTCAAGGGTTCAAGGGTTCATAGGGTTCAAGGGTTCATAGGGTTCAAGGGTTCATAGGGTTCAAGGGTTCATACGGTTCAAGGGTTCATACGGTTCAAGGGTTCATACGGTTCAGAAGTGTTCACCTGCCTCCTCCTGCTCACTACATGATTTTTGCTCCCTCAATCAGACCACTACCAGGTTTAGTTATCATCTTCCCCTTATACACTCAGCAAATGCATGGGGAGCGTTGCTTCACGAAACAATGCCTACACCTTGACATGTATCTGTGAGGATGATGAGCACGAGACGGCGATTAGCACGATGACAGGCCACTATGAATACTTGGTCATGCCATATGGTCTTGTGAATATTCCTTCGGTCTTCAAGCTTTTGTAAAAGAGATCTTCCGGGACATGTTGAGTCGAGGTGTGGTTGTTTACATCGATGATATCCTGCTGTATTCAGCCACACGCGCTCAGCCAGTTTGGTCTGGTTCGAGAGATGCTAGGGAGGTTGTTGGAGCATGACCTTTACGTCAAAGTTGAGAAGTGCCTTTTCTTCCAGCAGTCAGTCTCCTTCCTTAGATACTGCATCTAGTCTTTGGGGGTGGAGATGGAGGAATCACACTTTGACGCCATGCGTAATTGGCCGACCCCAACCATGGTGAAGGGAGTGCAGGGATTTCTTGGTTTTGCAAACTATTTCCAGAGTTTCATACAGTGCTTTAGCAGCTCCCATCCCTTCTGAAGGGTAGGCCTTCAAGGCTGAAATGGATGGTGGGGGCATTCACCTCCCTGAAGCCCCTGTTCTCCTCTGGCCCTATTCAGGCTCACACTGACCTGTCATTAGCCTTCATTGTGGATGTGGATGGTTCTGAGGCCGGGGATGGAACAGTCCCAACACTCAAGGTCACCTGCCAAGCTTTGCCCTTGTGCCTTTTTATCCAGGAAGCTCACTCCCACAGAGAGGAATTAAGATATGGGGGATTGTGAGTTGCTTGCCATTTGTTAAGGCACTGACTGTGGCGTGGAGTGACCACCAAAACCTGGAACACATACAAGCGGCGAGGAGGCTGAATGTTCATCAAGTCAGGCGGGGCCTTTTTTGCCAGTGTTGCCTTTACACTTTCTTATGTTCCCAAAAGTAATAATTTAAATTCAGATGCCCTGTCTTGCCTCCATATCACAAAGGAGAGGCAAGTAGATGACAGCCCCATAATGCGGCATAGTGGCGCCTGTGGTGTGAGAACTGGACACTGAGATCCAGCAGGCGTTGCACAATGAGCCAGCCCCTGCCAACTGTCTTGCTGGTCTGCAGTTTGTTCCTGCCACTGTGGGACCTCATCTGAGTGTAGGACGCACTGGTGGCCCACTCGGGCTTAGTATGTCAGGGTGCGTGTTTCCTCCTGCTCGGTATGTGCCCAGAGCAAGATGCCAAGACACCTACCAGCAGGTAAATTACACGCTGAGGAATGAAGCGCATGTCCATCTTCAGAGCCCTTGTTGACTGGGTCTGGATCTCAACCCGCACCCTCCTTCACCTGCCGTACTCAAAACTGGGTCTGCAGTTTGCCATTTAAAGTACCTAAAGTAACCTACAGGTTGTTACTCCCTGTCCCCTACTGTGTTAACCCCTCGTTCCATGTGTCTCTCCTCAGGCCAGTGGCACCAGTCCCCCACTCCTCCACACACCCTACATATGCAGAGATATCACTGACAAAGCTTAACTTTACTATTTTGTTAGGTGTCCTATTTTCCAAATACTCACACTACAAATCTGCCTCGACAATACAGCCTCATATCCACTCAACATTGGAACTCCCTTTACATAGTTAAATTGTTGTTCTTCATTTATTCCTCTTGTGTTACTCTTTTACTATTACATTTGTTTATCTTTTAACTACAGTGTTAGAAAAAGGCCTGTACGTGTTGTCACTTTATATCGATCATCAATTGTTAATGAATCATGTGTGATACAGCTGATTTCCTCTCCCATGCCTTCAAAACAGTATGCATAACAAGTGATATTTGTCTTGGATAAAACAAACAAAACAACACTAATTATTCTCACTACTTGTCTGGGAGGTTTCCGGAATGCTAAGTTTAGTCAATAGACAATTGTGGGTTTTTTCTCACTTAATTGAGTCCGACTAATTATTGGAGGCACCTGGGGAGAAAATGGAGAATGGTAATGAGAGTTCGATTTTGTTATTTTCCCAAGCAGGGAAAGAAAAACACTGGACTCTTTGACACAGGATCTGCTATCAACCTCTAGTTTAAACTCAGAATGTAAACAGTCTGGAGGAGAGATGGGGAATATTTGTTTCATTTCACTTCACTGAACATCAATGTCACTTTCGAGGACCCAGGCAGAACAATTGACAGTATGATCAAGATGACCTGCCATTACAGCCTTACTCAACATTGTGATGCAAACATTTCTACTGAAGAAAAGTAAAGTTGTTGAGTGCTTCAACTGTCCCTTTGTCAGCGTTGTCCATACACTTGAATCTGCCAGGTCTATTCTTGCTGCCCCTTTACCCTGTAGATTTCCTGACAGAGTTACCTCCTTTCAGCCAATACTGGTCAATGAGGTGCTGAAGAAGTTGCTTTCTGTGAACGCAGATCATCAAAATGGGTTTTATTGATCTAAACCAATTGTTGAAGCTGTCTGCCTCCGTTATCTTAGTGGCTGCCTCATTATCTTAGTCTCTATCACCTGCCTGTGGAAACATATCATCACACTCCCACTGGGTCCAATGAGACTCTGAGTGTTGTACGGTAGGTCCATCTAAACCCTAATTCTTGTCTGAGGTTTTTTGACAGGTCGTTGACAGTTAAACAGCCATGTTGAGTCACAGAGGGTTTACTCTGTTCATTCAGTTTCCATTGTATCCTTATTCATACACTCAGCAACAAAGGGTCCTCAGAGGACTGACAAGCCTGATCAGATCAGACGGTGTGTAGTGTTCACATCTGAGGGCCTTCTTTGCACACCTCTCAGTATTATGGGTTTTGAATCTTGAGCCGGCCCTATCCTCATTTTAGATTTATGTTGTGCTTGCGATTGGTAACTCCTCCATCCACCTAAATGCAGTGACAATATCCTGTATACATTTAGCTGCTTGTAGAATACTGTGCTCTCTACCTATAAATAAATTATTATTATCTCAGTATGTGAGTATGTGTTTTTTTATTATCGGACAGCTGTACCTTTCATATTTTCGGACTATTTTCTCAGACATTCAATTACATGACTCTCAGCTTTAATTCAATGTGTTGTATGTCATCCCCAACTAGACACAACATTTGTTATGTCTGTAATTCATCTTTTCTAAGAATGTATATCTGAACTAAACTACGGTATATAGAAATAACAACACAGGAGTCTGCGTGGCGTAGTGGGCTGCATTGCAGGACAAGCAAAATCATAATAGTCAGTCGTTCGAGCCGTAAAATACATTTATTTGACTCTCCTGATGATCTGGCTGCCCTTGTTGCCGGTTGCGCAGTGTATTCTGGGTACCCCTTGGTTTCAAGTTAGTTTTCGAAAATGCTTGGTTTTAAGGGGTATCTACCCCTTCCTCTTAGCCCTACCCCTAGATCAAAATGAGAATTGGAATAGCCTTTACTCTCGAATGAACGTGCAAATCTAAGGGGAAGGCGTAAGGGGTAAGGGGAAGTGGTAAGACAGAGAAATGGGATTCACCCTTAGTCTACCTTGCCACGTTGCTCTCCAGCGATTCCTTGTTTGCAGATCTGTCACATTCAAGGTATTGGAGGCAGGGGCGTCTTCACAAATCAAACTCTTTATTTTGATTCACACACTGGGAAGAACTGGACAGGAACAAATAGAAAAGAACACATGACTACAATGAAATACTCTAAAGAAGAACAACACAACACAACCACAAGACCAGACCATATAACATATACAAATATGACCTACAACACCATAAACACTTTACACCAACATATGAAAAGACTAAAGACAACTACTACAAAGAACAACCACATACCTGGACAGGAACAAAGAACCACACAGGACTCACAAACACCCAGAACTAAATACCATACTAACGAGGGAGGGAGGTGCAGGTGTGGACTAAACAACAGATCTGATTGGTTAAATCAAAACATGTGACGGGATCATGTGACAAAAGGAGCGGGAAAACAAAACCAAAACAAACCATATAGGGGAGAAACCACCCTGTAGTGACACAGAACAAGGACAGAGTCTACAGACGTGACAAGATCGGGCGCCTGTAAATTAAATCACGGAAGTATAGTTGGTGAACGCAATCATCCCGTGTATATGATCTGACTAAAGGCTCCTGTGTTACTGGGAGCAGTGCAAAAGAATTGGCCAGCTCAGGGACATGTAATTGGATGATGTGACCTGTGTGGGGGTGGATGCTTCTGTGGCTGCATCCGTCCTGCAACTTTCCAAGAAGTTGCAGAGCTGCTGACGAGGCAGGGTCAGTGGGAATTGGTAGTTGAGAAAAATTGGGAAAATCACAAAAAAAACTAAGATATGACATACAGTTTTGTGTATAGTGCATTGTAGGTTTCTGAAAACAATTGCACAAATTAAAATGACACACAATAGTCATGTTGCATGCAAGGATTGCCTGATGTGTGCTAACATTAGACGTCACCAGATGCTGGGTACGTTTCTTTGTAATGCAAAACCAGGCCTGTACTGGGCAGCCTTCTTCAGTATATTAAAGTTGGTCAGGTG
Source organism: Umbra pygmaea (assembly GCA_016801145.1). Taxonomy (NCBI): domain Eukaryota; kingdom Metazoa; phylum Chordata; class Actinopteri; order Esociformes; family Umbridae; genus Umbra; species Umbra pygmaea. Next base: position 15,264 of record JACXGM010006574.1, on the reverse strand, counting down.
AATTTCCCTTCTTACTCAGATCAATATTAAACATCTGCCACTCCAACAGTAACCTGCAATCCAATAGTTAACTCATTCTGGTCACACACAAAGCCTATTTGTTTTAGATTATTCATGATTTATTAATGATTTATTCATCATTCAAAAACAATCTGAACATCCTTCTCTCTTTTTAGTCCATAAAACCTACCTGCATATCATATGTCTATTGTTCATTCCTTGTTCATTTGTTCAGCTCAGTTCTGTCATCTTGCAGCTGAATAACTTTGACCAGATTTTTTTTTTTATTTGTCCTTGATTTACTTATCTAGTGAAATAACAGTTAAATAAATAAATGATGTGTAAGAGGTAGGTGTTTTTACTGACTCTGTGACCTGTGCCGGGGAAACTGCAGGCGAGTATGAGCAAATGAATGTATTTAAAAAAGAACAAAGCCATTGGCATGCAGTGCCTGCAACTTTGGATCATATCCTAATACACAATTCCTATGTTCTGGCCTTCGTGTGCTGTAATTTCACATCACACTTCACCCCACACTTACCAGCCAGAGTACAGAGAGTACGGGCTGCATTCTAATGAAATATTTGACACCATGGGCCCCCATTTCCCTGCTCACCACTTCCAGACAGAACTTGGTGCCTTGTGTCCTGTGATCAGAAATGCTCCATGAGGGTAAAAAACATATAAATAGAATGGATAGAAATGCCATTGAACTGCTTGGCGTGGTCATTGCAATTGTTATTAGTTGTCACGGTGACAACATGCAAATCAGTTTAATGCAGAAGTAGGCCGCTAAATCTTTGCAATGGAATGGTACATATAAAAATGGCTGCTGCTCTGACCATTCTGCTACATTGATTTGAATTGGAATGGTGTTTCTATCCATTCTATTTCTATGGGCAAAACACTAACATTTCAACATCAACATGCACTTTTTAGCTTTGAGTGCTTCAAATAATACAAACAAAATTGATCTTTAACAATACAAGGAGCATACAGGAAAACACAGGCAAACTACCTAAAACAAATCTTACTTGCAGGTTCATACTCGACAATGCAAAAAATATAAATTTTATTAAATTATAGTTGTAATATAATAATATAACAATAATGATAATAAGACCAAGTAAGACAGAGTTTTTCAGAGATAAAAAGAGAGAAGTTCTTGACTGGTCAAGTCTTTCTGAAACCAGTTGAACATGCCTTTAACAATGCTGACAAGACTGCTCAGAAGAAGCAAAATATGCAGACGGCTGCAGTACAGGCCTAGCAAAGCATTACCAGCGAATATTCCCAGGGTGTGGTGATATCTATGAGTCACAGTTTACAGGCAATCATTGCATGTAAAGGATGTGCATCCATGTTCTAAACAAGACACATTTATTGTAGATAATGTTAGACTGTCCTAATGCGTTTGGCAAAAAAGTTGAAGCAAACATGTAATATCTTTGTGGTATCGATGAGTAGATGGAGGTCAGAGGGTGTATTGGACATTATTAAAGCTCTGGTTACAGTGTTTTGTGAATGGCTCGTTGTTTACAGGATATTGTCATTATCCATAAATGGATGATGGAGTTACCAGTAGCAAATGCAACATTGTTCATATACACAGAGACTGTTTGCAACAATGAAACCTTAAGAAACACTCCATAGAGTCAGACAGTTAGTCAGCAGGCCTTCAGATTTGACACATTGCACATCGGCCATGAGTAGTTTTCAACCCAGCCTAGACAGCCCTCTGAGAACCGAAGGTTGCTGAGTCTATTAATTAGAATGAGATGGTTCAAAGGCTTTTGCCAAATCAATAACAAACAGCTGCACAACAACGCTTACTGTCTACAGCAGATATGATGTCGTTCAGAGCCTTTAGTGTGAATTTCATATAATGTCATATAGTCATGGCCAGCTCTGAATTCTGACTGCACACAGAGATACTGAAATGGGGCAAAATATTATGGGTTAACTGTTGACCAGGCAAAACTACAGGAATGAGCTAGGCCTGATTCAGTTTGGGTCTAGCTTGTTGCCCGCTTTGAAAAGTGAAATATTGGTAGCAGCTTTACGTTCCTCCAGCTTTTGTAACAAAAGGGGGAACATGCAGTAGGGGCTGGAACGATTGATGCAGATGTTCTCTATTTTTTGGCAAATACATTTTTGGAAATCTAAATATTTCTATTTTCTGTTAACACAAATGTAATTCCTGTATGTATATATATACATATATATGGTTTCAATGGTGATGGCAACCAACATGAAATTTGTTTATATTTCATGTCAAGCTTGCCATACCATAATCTTCTGTAGTTACATCCAGATGGGTCTACTATTAGTTCATTTCCCAGATTATTTATTATTCAGTGGTTTGATAGAGAAAACCTGTCTTTTTTAGTGAAGCCAGTAATCCTCCTCCAACAATTTAATACAACTCCAAATGAGAAGATTATGCTGCATGTGTTTGTTTCTCAGTGGGTGTTGTGCTAAATAAATAACAGATAGCTTTTGAGGATATACTCTTTATGATGGAAGTGTTAACAAATATGTCTGTGTGTCTATGTATGTTTATTACAGTACTATACCAGAAGTACTGAAATCTGGCGAAGTGAGGACTTTATGTCCACCAGAATGTTTAGAGAATGTCTATTTTGGGTTAGTGTTAACGTAGGTGGTTAGGCTTAGGGTTAAACATGTGGGTTTAGATCTAGGGCGATGATAATAGTTTAGGGTTTAGGGTTAGTTTTAGGGATATGGAAGGTACATTTGTAATGGGAAATATCTGCTGTATGTACTGTATTGCTTTTACCTTACAAGCCACTTTGAGGCAGTCCAACTGAGGGTTGAGAGAGGCGTTGAGATGAGAAGCAATGCCCACACGCACATAGCTATCGATCTAACGTGTGGGGTCCAAACGTCCCCATATTGTATGCTCATTACAAGCCTATGTGGAATATTCTGGCACAGCTGCCCCATGAATGAAAGACCCCTTAAAATGAGGGTTCCGGAAAGTTATCTGGGAAAAGGGTGCGGTAGTTGTCACGCCAACTTTGTAGCAGGGATGTTCCCATTGTCCCCGAGATGGAGCGAGACAACAGAGGCTCCGTGGGGAGGGATGTGCTAATAGGAGGCACACCACGGCTGTCAGCAGGGGGCCAAACCTCTCACATGGTTAGAATTCATTTCACATTCAATTACGTTATTTATGTCCACACTTCCAACATCCACACATAGCTAAATGTATTAACGGACACACAAAAAACACTCATATATGGTGAAAACATACAGGTAATTCTGAGTGTGTTAACTCAAAAACATTCATTTAGTATCTCTTCTAAACATACAAAGGAAACTAACAGCAGGGGTTTGTGTATATCCACATTGACGTTCGTTCACAGCTCACATTCATGCATATACATGCACACACAGGCCTACCGTCATCCATGTGCTAGCATAATGCTTACTACAGACTGATCAGTGTTCCTCACTGAGCCCTTTAGATTTCACTTGTTATCGTACACACTTTTGTAGCTACAGTTATGAACAGTTGTGCATTTTTTCACAAACAGATCGCTTCCATAAAAAAAAACTCTTGGACATTATTCACCTGTTCTATAGTGTCATATAAATCAAATCTTTCTTATATTTAAAGCAAACAATGTTCCATGCATTAAATCTAGGGGGATAAACTGACAGTGGATGTTTGGTAGATGACAAAGCTCCAGGACTTCATTTCCAGCCCATGGACTTCATATTAAGAACACTTCTGACTGCTGTATATTGATGTTTATACCTAGAAAACTTAACTCACTGTAGAGCTAATAATCAGTCTTGGGTTATTGGCAATGACGCAGCATAGCTATAAATCACATTACAATTGAGCTAATAGTTATTTATTTATTTATCTGACCTACACCTGCTGCCGATTTTTTTTGACAACATTGTATGGAATGTAATATATTATCCTAATTAATAGTAACAGACAAGAGTAGTGACTGGGTTCTTTCCCATTGTAAAATGAGTACGAGTAATTAATTAAACAAGTCAGCATTAAAAAAACTGAGAGAATTTGTTTCACTCTGTGTTTGTTTATTTTACTGCATACTGTGTGTGTGTATTACGCGTGAGTGTGTGTTGTGTCCAGCACTGTGGCAGGACAGTGACAGTGTATTCTCCCTCTCATTGGTTCCTCCAGGGATAATTATTAATCCAATAATTAAACATTTATTGCCAACAGCACCTGCTCTCTCTCTCTCCCCCGGACTCCTGGGAGCCCATCACACCGTTCCAGGAAGCTGGAGGATGAGGAGAGGGAGGGAGAGGGAGGGAGGGACGCAGGCTGCAAGAGGGAGGGGTGGAAAAAAGAGCAGCGAATCCGAAGGGTCATCAGATGGAAGCTAGATTCTTTCACAGCGCGAAGTGTTTCTGTGTGGCGGCAGACGCCGTGTGAAGTTATGTGATTCCAGAACAAAAGGACAGAAGGAAACAATCCAACACACTCAGAGGAGAAGAAAGAGAAGAATAGAAAGAGGGCGACTCCCCGGTGAGGAACCAGAACATTCAGTAGGAATGTTATTTTCCTCTTTTTACATGCTTTCTGGACTTTTATTTACAAAAACAGTTTTTCAAAAGTGAAAGTCTGCCTGATTAACGTTGTATCCAGTTTAAGTAGACTTCGATAAGTGGACTTCTATAACACATTGAGGAACCTTGTTAAATTCTTCTTGTAACGAAAGTGTGGAAGCCAAGGAGTTGCCCAGTCTTTGATAGAGGAGAGGGACGCTGGTCCCCCCAGTCTTTGACAGCTGCAGAGGCAAGATGCTGCGCTACTTGATCAAGACACTTCTCCAGATGAACCTATTCACAGACACCCTTAGAGATCCGTCCAACAGCAGCGACCTCTTCAACCTCTCCTCCATCCCCTCGTTGAACTCCTCCCTGCTCCTGGACTGGGGTAACTTCACCGCAAGCTTCAACGGTGAGTGGATCACTACACTGACATTTCTCAATGAAACTTTTCTCTGCTGGCTTACACTTCATGTATGCTGACATGTGTGGGGCTTTGTTGAGTGGTAGAAAGAAGTGTTGTTAAAAAAGGAAACGTAAACCCAGCTTCAGCTGTGATTGGTCACACAAGTTGATTTTTATTATAAAGAACAGATGTTCTAAACTTTAACATTTTAAATGAGATGTTGGAGTTATGGAGCCTTTTTTAAGTGTTAAAAACAGAAATAATGTTTACCACTGACTCTTCTTATCTGCTGTTTCCCTCTGATGTATTTTTGCACTGTATGTGTTACTGTAAGTGTTACTTTAGGTGTTACTTTATGTTTGTGTGTGTGGGTGGGATTTGTTGTTTGGTTATTAAAGTTTCAACAATAAGTAGACCAGTGGCTGCCATATTTCAGTGGTAATTTACCTTCATTTCTTTTTACAGTAACAAATAACTCACTGATTGCCATTGTGAGTAAGGTTCTCTATGTGAGGGGCATAATGAGGTAATATAGTATGTGTGGAGAGAGAGATGAAAGCCAAAAGAACTAAGAAGAGTTTTCATGAGACAAAACGTTGCACACTTGGCTTTTAATGGATGGCTAATTAAAATGAATTTAACATGTGCTGTTTATTTTAAATATACTGTTAGTGTGATTTGTTTGTAATGATGAATAAATGTATATGAAGAGTGCACAATTGAATGTTCAGTCAAGGATTAGCTGATAATAGAGAGAATGTCACCAAGATTTGGTTAGATCCTGTTAGTGAGCAGTTTGAAGAGAATGACTGTGACATCTGGTTGGTTAAGAAACACATTCAGCACTTGAACAGTTGGAATCTGAAAAATCCAGATGGATCCGGATAAGAAAGCTTGGAGCTCATTTCCCAGATCAAATCTTTTGTTCAAAAAGTTTTATGTTGACATTTATGCACGATTGTCAGAATCTGTTAGACAGATAGACAACGGGCCACTGGACGTATCAATCTCGAGCATCATGCTGTAATTTCCACCTCCCACAGGGGGAAGAATCCCAGCGGCTGACTGGTGAATGACTTGCTCTGCCCTCCTTGTTTCCAGGGGCTCTGTCCATTCAGCTACACTAGCCTCCCATTGTAAACTACAGCTTCTGGGCTTGTTGGTTCTGTCCATTTAGCTACACTAGACTCCTATTATAAACCACATGATGTGGGCTGGCTGGTTCTATCCAACTGTATTCACTTTTAATTTGCCTATTAATTAATGTAAATAACGAAAACGTGTCAGTGTATGAATAGAGTGCGACTGAATGGTGTTAAGTCTCTGCACATCATGTCATCTTGTCTTGTGTGTTTGTATCTGTGCTGGTGTATAGTAACGGGTTCATCAGTGAGTGTATGTGTTTTACCAGCAGGTAGCTAGGCAGCCAGCGTAATGGGAAGCTCATGCTGTGCCCTGTTACTCCGGCTCCTGTAATGAAGGGGTCTGGAGATGAGGAGGGAAGAGGTGGGAGGGGGTTTTGTGGGGGGGGGGTGGCTTCACCTTGATGTATCTCTAATGAGCTCTCCCACTCTGGCTCCACGTCGCGACAATCAATACAGCAATACTGTCCAACACACAAACACACAGCTCAACTCACGCCTCACTGCTCTCCTGCTCACGGTCACGGCCAGGTACCGTGTGTCGCCTATATCAGATGTTATGGTTGGTTTAACTTGCAGCTCTCTGCATTATGAGGGTTACACTGAGGACTAGCCGAATTGCTGTTGACAGATGTTGACTCAAGCAGTTTTAGCGTTTCAATTAATGTTATGATCGATTTGATGTGTTTGCTAGAGTTTTGCACAGTTTATTTCGCTTATCTTTCTTTTTGTGCGTCATACACAGTGAGAAGTATAACAATAGTAGTTACAAATTGATCAAAATAGAGAAACAACTCAGAAATTCAGAAGAGACTGCATACATGTATGTGCATAATTTCATACAATATAGAGAATAAATGGACAATAACTTGGAAGAAGATAATTAAAGGAGACACTAAAATTTTAAAGACATAAGAAAAATAAAAATCAAATAAAACAGACTAAACACTTTGTGGTCACCCCCAAATACTAAGGATAATTCACAAGACATTATGTGTCCCCCAATATCAAACGGACTGATTGAAAACATCCAGTTTGGTGGTGTCCTGACGACTTGTTAAAACAAGCTTTTTAGTAACATAACATGTTTGGTTAGTCTCTGAACACTTTAACCACATTTGCTTATAGTTTTGGTGTGTGTGTGAGATTTGTAAAGAGGGCAGTATTTCCATGGTCAGCGTGTGGGTGGTCAATTTTGCTTTTGAAATGCAGCCTCCTGATAAGCTGCTTATCTCAGCGGTGGACACCAATTGATGAGGCTGAGAATCTAGCCTTTCTTCTCTCTGGTTCCTCGGTCTCATCACACAGCCTTAATGGAGTGCAGATGGAGAGGCAGCCCTCCTCTCTATAGGAACACAATGAGAGAGGAGTGTGCCCACTGCTGAGGTAAATAATCTACAGCCAGGCTATTGACTGATGTCAGCACTGCAGATGCAATCTGAAGAATTTATTAGACGGGCCTCTTGTTGAGACAAGCTCATATTCAAGGTGACGATTACTTTCCGAGCCGAGAGCCAATTGAGTTGTAGCAATCATTTTGCAGTCTCTATTGATAGGCTTAGGGTGTAAATGACCGTGATCGTCTCGAAGATAACTCTGGGCGATATAACTATAGCTTTATAGATCAATGCCCAATATTGCCATGTTGGCCAACATTACTGAGAGGCTGATCAAACAGTAGCTATTGTATGGTACTTACTTTAGGAAACCTGCCAAGACAAGAGAAACTTCACACGCTAGAAAGGCAGGCAACCAGAGAGAGATGGAAGGAAGTGCAGGAACACAGACTGGACAGTAAATCTCCAGGAGCAGGCTGCTGTAGAATTGTCTCTATCCTCAGCCTTTTCTCTTTGTCTGACAGTATTGGAACTATTTCCAGTCCTTTTATCACACATAAACAACTGCTCTCATGATTCAGTGTTGGTTTTGCACATTCAGCAATTTGCTTGATGAATGTAAATATAATTGACAGCATGCCATCATTTTGGAGGCGGGGATAGCGTCTGAGAAGGCACACAGTAAATATTGACATCTTTAGTTTTGTTTCCAGTGACTGCCTTTTGCTATTCTCATTCAAGCACATTTCTCCATCTCAAACTGTTCTCATGACCTCGAGAAAGTAGAATTGTGGGGATCTGTGATGGTTTGAATCATTTATAGAAGCATTCAGTTGTTGAGGTTCTAATTGAAAGCATTGATATAACTGTTAATACAGATCCGAAATCACCTCAGGATGCTAGTGAATAGATCTCACAGAGTGTGACAGAGGATTTTTTTTTCAGTGTTAAAACCCTGGCTCGGTTCAAGTGTCCCTGGGGTCTAATCATGGATGTGTGTGCAAGGCCTGTGTCGCCGGAGAGTGTGTTCATGTGTGTGTCTGTTTTTTCACATGCGTTTGTGTGTGTGTGTGTGTGTGTGTGTGTGTGTGTGTGTGTGTGTGTGTGTGTGTGTGTGTGTGTGTGTGTGTGTGTGTGTGTGTGTGTGTGTGTGTGTGTGTGTGTGTGTGTGTGTGTGTGTGTGTGTGTGTGTGTGTGTGTGTGTGTG
>JACXGM010006573.1:21629-32677 GCA_016801145.1 Umbra pygmaea | reverse complement strand
GGAACTCCCACTTTCCCCATGACCCTCCCACGAACGCATATTGAAAGCGCAACTTGTCTCTTGTCGCTCATGTGGCAGGCAATCTGCGATTTTACCCAAGTGCGCCTGGTTTGTAAATAGCCCGCATCGGTTACGTCCGTCTTTGCGACCAATTAGCGCCTAGAAACAGTCGCAAACAGCTTGATAAATCTAGCCCAGTATGTTTTCTGTTTATGTTTTCTGTTTATGTAGCTATCTGAGACAATTTCATGCAAAACTATACTCTGTGTACAGATTGCTGCTATGTAGTCTACTGATCTGTATAATATATACATTTTGCATGGTTATACTGTAAACTGTACAAATAAAAGTCTCACCCTTTATAGGTTGTTCTCTGCTTCCAGTCTTTATTGTAGTGAATATATGATCTTCATTTGAATAGATGTTCTCTTCCATTATATTCTGTGAAGCACAGCTATGTTGTTTACTAATGAAGTTTCTCGCTTGATGCTCGCTTGATACTACATGACAAATTGTAAACAATATGCTTTTTAAATTTCAAACATTTGAATATTTCCTCATATTCAAAACAATGGCAGTGAACTCACCTGTCATGTTGGTGACTAATAGACTCTTGTTGTGTCTCCAGGTTTAATTCCATGTAACAATGAACATTTTTCAACATGGCTCCATGCAATGCACTGAGTAAACAAAGCTGCCGACCTCAATGTTTAATAGAAACACAACATGTAAATATGAGAAATTAAGGTATTGCATTTACATAAAGGACTGTACATGTTAACATGCATCCTTTGAGTTATCAAAACCAGGCTGTCATGCAGTACTCTCAGTCCAAATTTAACAAGCAACAGAGATGTTATTTTTAAAGCCAAATGTAAACACCAAAATTCTACTTCCTCACACTGGGCTCAAACCAGGATCGTCTGATCACAATGGCAAACTGCCACCCACAATGTATTGTTGCCACTGCCTCAGTAAAGCTGTGGCTCTTGAGAGGGAATGTATTCAAGTACCTCAAGGTCTCAGGGTAAGTGACATGTACCATTAAAAAACTATAAGATCCTCCCTGTAACTGCCTCACAATTTCCAACTTTCAAAACAAAGCAGTACAACAATTACAACAATCTGAGAATTAAATAAAAAAATAATTCACTGACAATCCCATTTGAAAGGGTAATGTTATTAATTAGTTAATTCACGTAAAACAAACACAATTTCATAGAAAGTGTTACGGTGCGGCAACCAAACCAGCTGCGATAGATTTGGTTTCTTGAAAGATTGGCAACAGGTTGATGAAAATTGAACCGTAAGATTTTTCAGTCAAAGAATTGTGAGTTTGCTAAATATATGATTTGCTAAAAATTTTAACAACATATCTAGCCTGTTTCCCTTTTTCCTTGTGTATCGATTCCCTATTCCTGATTCCCTTGTGTGTGCGTTTGGTCTGTTTCTGTCTATATTTGTCCTCCAGTCCCAGAGCCCCAGTTCCTGTTTTCCCCTGCACTCCTAAAGACACCAGTCCCAGAGCAACAGACCCATCAACCAGAGGTGGCACCACAGGTCCAAACGTGGTGGGGCAAAATTTGTGACATATTAGGGCCTTTCTTGCGGATCAGTCTGAAGTTTCCCTGAACTTGAATGTAAACGTATGTGTCCTAATTGTATGCTTTGTTGATGAAAGATAACTGTTATCATTCACATACATTTGAGTAACTTAGTCAACATTTATCCAAATAGACACTTCATGTAACATGTAACACAACTCATGTAATACTTACAGTACATGCCTTCTCAAATGGCATCTGTGCTATAGATTAGATTTTTTTTCTCTTTGGGTGATGTGAAAAACCTATTGAAACTACTACAAACCTTAGTTATAATTCTGAATCATAAAAGCCAAAAACAGCAACTGCAAAAAACAACACTGTAGTATAAAACAACAGAGTTGATAATATGTATAAAAATACAGATTTTAGCTCTTTATGTTAAGCAGCACACTTAAAAAGAAACCAACATAGAAAGACAAAGACATGATTAATGTGTCGATTTCCGAATGCAACGTAACAGGGAGGAGATTAAACATGGAATGCTCCAAAAGCTTAGTTCCATATAAATGCACGGGTAATTCGTTGTTTTATCGTTAGTGAAAAACAATATTGTCCTTGTAGTTGAAAAAAGAGCCTCATGTGAAACAATACTGAAATAAAAAAGCGGAAAAAGTCATGTGAGGTCTCGCGTGGGTAGTTGTTTCCGCTGTTACAATGTTTCACTTGAGAGTTTACGTCAGCTAAGTTTAGATTATTTAAACTGATATATTGAATGAAAACCCTTGTTATTATTTGAATAGATATTGCTATGAGCTAAAAGGCATGCTTTTCATTGGAATTACAACTTCATGACATTTCCTCCTATGGAGTCTGTTCATTTGCATAAGGAGATCTACACTTTTGACTGGCAAAATGGCAGCCAGCAGAGACACACTGTTAAAATGAGTTGTACAAAACATTTCTTTTTAGTAAACACAAACAATGTTCTCAATGCTCGAGTTCATGTGTACAATTTTATTCAATGCAGTGCATGGTGTTTTAGTTCCTCTATTATTGTTATGTGTCATGCCCCTTTAATTGTTGTCATGTCTCTCTCTCTAGTGTGGGTTGACATTTGTTAGGTGAGGAAAGTCGGGTAACTTCTGGATCGGTTAGACTAATGATTACGTACCGTCGTTTGTGATTAGGTAGTTAGCATTTGTTATATAAACAGCCCAGACTAGAGAGAGGGCGTTGGGCATTGTGTTCTCTTCAAACCTGTTACTTGATTGATCCTCTTCAAGAGTGCCCTAGGTTTCATCATGTTTCATGAGTCAAGAAGTTATCCGCGATTACATTGTGTGTGTTTTAATGTTCTGTTGGTTCTGTACGGTTCTTGTTGTTTTTTTTTCTTTTAATCTTAACACTCCAGAAATATACTCCACCATATGATATATAGCTTAATTATCCACAATTTAGGATACAGTATTAAAAGATAGTTATATAATGTAATTAAGCACAAACGGAATTTGAAGTATTACAGAATAACAATTAAAATAACTTGCATTTTTCAAACTTCCAACTTCAGTGTAGCTCATACAAAAATACACATGATGTGACCTTGCAGCACTCCACAATCCACCGTTGAGGAGCAATCGGCTCTGCTCGCGGCATCTCAAAATCTGACGAAAATCTTTTAAACTGACCTTTGTCGATCTAAAAATAAGACAGATTCAGAAACTTCATGGCCCAGTTCTCGCTTAAAATGTTTTGATAAACACGTTTGGGTGAATTATTTTTTGTATAATATGAGATCGTAGTCAGAATGCCATTAGTCTGTTTTGAAATTCGGGAGCAGCCAGCTGCCAGACCCACATCATGCGTTAGTCCATTCAGCTGCCAAGTGTTGCTTTGTCACACTCATCCCGCTAGTCATTTCTGGTAAGTGTTTTAACATAGGTGTTAAAAGTTTTCATAATGGCAGTAAGTGGTTTGTGCACATTAGGAGTGTACAGACAAACCGTGCAATGCACACACGCACCGAACCGAGACAAGCGAACCGAACGGTTCGGATGGTTTTTCATGAACCGTGCCATCCCGAAGAGTAACCTTATGTAGTACATCGTCCATGCCGCTTCAAGAGCACGTTGCAGCTTTAGTTTGGGTGCTGCTTTTGTTTATGCTTTGTCCTTATTTGTTCTGACATGTTAAACTATTATGGAATACAACCATCATCCTGCATTCGGGTCTACCTCTCTCATCTACCACTCTCAACGTGACAGACTCTGGTACATTAAAAAAAGACTGTAGGTTGTATTTTGGTGAGAGTTATGCTTTAAGGAGTTTGACATACCTTGTTTTTTCCCAAAACAAAATTGCCTTATGGACTAACATGGCTACAACATAGATGATGGAAATTCAACATTCTGGGTCATTGAATTCTTTTTAAATAAAATAATTATCCGCAAAAACTAAAGAATGTATACATATTTAGTTTTTTAGCATGTAAACCATGATGAATAAGGCTTTTCAATGTATATTGTGAAGCCCCCCAGGGCTCCTGGACCAGAATGCAAAGTTTGAAGGCCAAACCAACAAGTGAACATCAAAATGCTACACCCATTTCTTACTATATTTCCATATGTTTTTAAAATCCCATTCATTTTTCACTTCCAAAAAGTGTTGGTGTTGTGCAGGATGATGTGCTACATCACTGCAGAGTTGTGATTTTGTAATTTTCACTTCTTACCAGGCGTGGTTCTAGCGGGTGGGGGGCACACGTTCGCCTGGCAACACTATTGTGTCCGCAAAACAAACTCTATTCTACCTTTCAAAACAATAGTGCTCGTAATTCATGAAAACAATAACTGTTAATAATTTGATAGATGGTGGGTCTATGTTCATGTATTGCTAAAATTTGTCTGTTTTTGGATGCTAGTGAATGTTTTTCAAATGTATCATGTCATGAGACACTAACAGTATATTAAATCAAATTCTGTGTAAAACATATTCATTATTGTTTTTAATGAAACTTTGTAATTGAAAACATGTTAAATGTTTGTATTTGCAATGAATTTACAATGGTTATTGCAATGAATTAAAACTAGCACTATTATTCTGAATGGACAAATCAGAGTTTGGGTTGCTGAAATAATATAGTGTTGCCAAGCGAAAGTGAGTGCCCCCCCCGCTAGAAATTACAATCTATGGCTAGAACTGCACCTACTTCCTACTTCCTGTCTGTAATGTGTTTAGGAAAAAAGGTGACTGTCTAAAAAACACGACCGACTTTGAGGCACCATAACTCAGGCTGCGTTTAACTGACAGGAATGAGCCATCACGTGTTATTTGCGTGTAATTCTCCTCTTTCCTAGCATATAGGGTTACCAAGATAATCGCGCTTCACGTTCGAGCGTCAAAATCACTTAGAGGGTTAAAAGTGGTGGGGCGGCGCCACACCACTTTGAAAAGTACTGGGGCAAATGCCAGCTCGCCACACATCTGCCGGCGGCTCTGATTCAGTGCAAAGCATGGTGTGTGTTCTCCCCTTTTCTCTTTGTTAACTATTCCCTTTAGGGGTTAACCACGCCTCTCCCTAGCCGGGGTTGCTGGGAAATAGTGTTTAGTGTAGGGAAAGCTGTATTGAGGAGATTGGTTTGATTACATATTACGAACAGCCATGTACTGCTAGTTAGGGTTAGGTTAGGTTAGTATAAATGCAATCCCGACTAGGGAAAGGTGTGGATTATTGACTAATGTCAGTGTGAGTCGCTGCGTGTGTTTCTAAGGTTGGTCCGGGAACTTCTAAGTTGTGAAAAGTCAGTCGTCTATGTCCGTTTATAGATAAATATGTATTAAGTGTTCGTTTATATGTTATTTATATCCGCTACCCTGTGCGTCAACAGGAATATCATTGAGTGTTGTTGGCTATTCAGTGTCCTGTGCTGCTGTTGAGAGCACGTAGGCTATATCTCAGTGTTATTCGACTAGCAACCTAACCTGAACAGTGAATGGGATATAGGATAAAGTTATAGAAAAAATGTAGCAAAAAATTTAATGAAATTTTTTCCTTGCCAAAATGCAAGTAACTCATTTTTTGGATTTGTTTTGTTTAGTGTGTAAGGCATAGTGTATAGACAAGACGGCAGATATACACAAATTACTACAGTAAATTGCTATAGAACCCCTGATTTTGTGAAACGATGTGAACTTTGCAATTAGGACAAATTAAACCTAAGTTTAATCAGGTCATTCAAATGTGCTACATGAACTGTCGGCCGCAGCCTAAAGTAGCGACCTAACCTGAATAGTGAAAGGGATATGGGATAAAGTTACAGAAACTTACACAAATTACTACAGAAATTGCCAAAGAACCACAATTTTGTGGATAGATATAGGTTCTGCTTTCGTGGGCTCCGCGTGTCATCAGGGGCAACTTGCAACAGGGGGGACTTGCCAGGGACGGCTTGGACCCCGTCAAAACTGCTCGCAGTTCTAGTTATAATATTTGTTCCAAAAATCAAAACAAGCTTGTCATTAATTGCTTCCACAATACTGTCACAGCTTGATCTCAATTGTTTGAAGGGGGTGTGTTTTCAAGAATAAATGGTGAATCCAAATTCTCTGTCTTACCCCTTCCTCTTACCCCTTACCCTTAGTTTTGCATGTTCATGTGAGAGAAAAGCTGGATTCACACTAGGCCCGGCAAAAAAATCACCGTACAGCATAGTAATGCAGACACACTTGTACACCGCAATCAACATCATGGTCAATCTTCCGCATCTACGAGATGGTGGGCAACATTGCATACAACTGTCCTCCTCCAGCAAGGCGACTGGCAGGAGCTTTTTCAGTTTAGTATTCTTTGACAATACGAAAACTAACTGAGCTATCAAAGCTTTTCTTGCAATCCCATAAACCCATAGATGAAAGCGACATATTAGCTCTTCCTCGTGGTAAATCAACTTCCGGTTCTGTTGCCGTACGGCAAAGCACCGCACAAGTTGGATAATTTCAACTCTTGCGATACACCCGCCGCACCGCAACCACATTTTGCCGGTTCCGGTAGATTTGCCGCAGCGGTGCGCATTGCTTCCTATTGAAATGAATGGACTTCCGCAATGCAACCAGTTTGCTGTGCCTGGTGTGAATCCAGCTTAAGGGCTATCCCAATTCTCGTTTTGATTGAGGGGTTGGGCTAAGGTCAAGGGGTAGGTACCCCTTAAAACCAAGCATTTTTGAGAGCTTACTTTAAACCAAGGGGTACCCAGAATAGGAGGTGGAGTCAAAGTTGGTTTTGCCTTAAAGTCATGGTAACTATCTCTCTTCATAATGGCGACGGATACAGATGCCACAATTATTTTGCAGGAATGTAGTTCATTTCTTACAGTGCTACAATAGTACACTTACTTCACAATTGAGTTGTATTAATGAAAAATAAATGTGCTCTAATAAACCTTCTTTTGATCAAGTATCACATTCGTTTGGATCCTGCAATAATACATTTTGATTGGTTAAAACAGACAAGCCTTCAGATATTATCGGTCCAAGTGACAACCCGGTATGGACAAATATTAAGGATAAAGAATTGCATCTAAGTTAAACAGACGTTGATTTTAACTATTATATAATGACTTATACACGGTAGTTAAATAATTTGGTGACATACAATCGCATTTGTTTTATGTTACAGCTATGAATAAAAATAAATAGTTAATAACAGAGCTTTACCAGGGATTTGAACCCGGGTAGCTAGCGTGAAAGATGGTTTTTAACCTGCAAAGCCATTTAGACATTGAGAATTTGCTATGCTTTTTAGGTATGAAATGTAAACTGTTTAGGTTTTTGTGCACTGAAAAGCTATTTATAAAAAGCCAGTTTAGAAGGGACAATTATTTAATTTTAGTGATATTGTGCTGTTGTACTCAGTATATTAACCTAGGGTGAAATTTTGAGAGAAGCTTTCGATGTGCTTGATTTTTGAATGGAATCAAGTACCCCAAGGTCTCATAGTAAATGACATAACCCATTAAAATACTAAAAGATCCTCACAGTAACTGCCTCGCAATTTCACACTGGCAACACAAAGTAGTACACCAATTAAATAAAAATTTCTACACTGACAATCCCATTTGACAAGGTAATGTTGTCAATTAGTTAATTGACGTAAAACTAACTGCGATAGGTTTGTGAGTTTGCGGAACAAAATGGCATCATGTTGACTGAAAATAGAACCGTATGATTTTTCAGTTAAAAAATTGTGTTTACTCAACATTTGATTTGCTCATCATTTGAACAATATATCACAGCTGCTTATCTTACCATTTTCATTTCAATACCCGTGATGATATTTAATGATATAACAATTTCTGTGTGAAAATACAGTTGCATCGAATAAACTCACACATAAATTGGTTTTACAGGGACAAATATTAAATTTTGCTACAGCCTGGGAACAACAGAAAAAATATTTCTTTCTGGGTGAAAATGCATTGAATAGAAATACATCTGTGAAATATTTTTTTGTGCCCCTTATTCTATAAATATTTTCCTCGTACATTATTGTATTGATACAGTACGTGTATTGTTTTCTGTTTATGCAGCTGTCTGAGACAATTTGATGCAAAAGTATACTCTGTGTACAGATTGCTGGTATGTAGTCTACTGATCTGTATAATATATACATTTTGCATGGTTATAATGTAAACTGTACAAATAAAAGGCTCACCCTTTATAGGTTGGTCTCTGCTTCCATTCTTTCTTGTAGTGGGTATATAATCATCATTTGTATATAGGTTTTCTTCCATTATATTCTGTGAAGCACAGCTACTGTATGTGTACTAATTTAAATTAATGATTTTCTGTGACAAACTTACTCGCTTGAGGCACAATGTCTTCCTTGTGAACAACAGGAAAACAATCTGCATTTTCAAGATTGTAACTTCTGTTAACATGATGTAACATAAGATTTTATTTTAGGAAATTCTTTAGCCACAGATTGAGATATCGAATGCCAACCAGTACCCCTTAACCAATCAGGGCCCGGTTCCCCAAAACGTTCTTATCGCTAAGTAGTTCTTAACCTATTTCTTAACCTATAGGTTAAGAACTACTTAGCGATAAGAACGTTTTGGGGAACTGGGCCCAGAGCTATATTTTGCCTGTACAAGTAAGCCATTTTGCCACATTACAGGGAGTAGCAATGTACAAATTAAGTTAATTATATTTAAGTCAAGCTACAAAATTCACCTGAAGGTGTATGTGCAATTTAATAATTGTTTAAACAACCACAATCATTAAGAACATAAGGACATTTACAGAGCAGCCTGGTGGCCTATTGTTGAAGGCATCTGATTGGTGTCAGAAAAGTCCCTGATTCTATTACCTTGACTGCCAAGGTGAAAACTCTTGTTTTGTCCATGACTAAGACAGGTAACCCTACTTGCACCTTTTCACCGCTGTGTCACAATGTCTCTAGTGTCTGTGCTTGTTCTATGTTTCACTGCTTAGTGGTTTCTCCCGTGTGTTTTGTTTTGGTCTTGTTTTTCCCGCTCTTTTTATCACATGATCCTGTCACATGTTTTAGTTAGCCTATCCGTTCTGTTGTTTAGTCCTCACCTACACACCCTTCCCTAATTAGTAAGGAATTTATTTCTGTGCGTTTGTTTGTTCAGGGTGGTTCATTGTTTCTTGTCTAGGTACGTGGTTGTTCT
The DNA here is from genome assembly GCA_016801145.1 of Umbra pygmaea. NCBI lineage: Eukaryota > Metazoa > Chordata > Actinopteri > Esociformes > Umbridae > Umbra > Umbra pygmaea. The sequence continues at coordinate 23,439 of JACXGM010006573.1, read as the reverse complement.
TGTTTATGTAATATAGTTTTCAGGTATGTTCATATGTTTAAGGTAGTGTTGATCTTATGTGTTCTTGTTTATTGTAGTATATGTATAAGGTATGTTCATGTGTTTAGTGTAGAGTTGGTCTCATGTTTTCTAGTTCATGTTGTATATGTATAGGGTCTGTTCATGTGTTTAAGGTAGTGTTGTTCTCATTTGTTCTTGTTTCATAGGTTAGGATTAATATGATCTGTACATAGGGTTGTTCTAGTCACTCATTGATTCTTGTTTTGTTTTTTGTCCAGTTCATTCTTAAGGTTTCAATAAAGATTACACTTTTGGTGATCTTATATTTGGCCTGCCTCCAATATATCATGAACCGTGACAGAATGAACCACCTTTACAAAATGGAGATAGTGACTTGGGACGGAGAATACAAAGCCAAGCTGGTGACCTCTTTCTGGGAGGCCAGCAGTTCAGAAGATGAGAAGATGCCTTGCTTTTTAAGCGGGTCAGTGTCGACTGGAGTGGAGGACCAGGTGGAACATATCAACCGTCAAATCTGGGACCAGGCCAGGACTATGAGCTACACCGAGGAGGTGGAGTATGACGAAGACGGGGTAGCGATGTTTGGTTGTGGTCGGTTGACCGAGTTGGCAGACGACTACTCGTCCGAGTAGGATGAGATGGAAGGACTGGAGTACATGCACCCAGGTTTCCTATATACCTATCCCATGGAGTCCACCTCTAGCTCAACATCATGTAATCCCAGCTCCCCAAACATTTACACTAGCCAATCCTCATGTTCCACCACCCAAGGACCTCCAGCAGTCAAGTAGTGGATACCAGCCCACAGGTTAGAGATACAATGTACTCACCAGTGTCCAGGCTCCATGTTCCCTAGTCTTAGCCCCTATGTCTCAGGTTGAGGCTCCCATTTTGCAGGAGCAGACCCATAGTTCTCAGGTCCAGGGGGGTAGCCCTAGTGTCAGGGCTCCCCGTCTGGGTGTTTGGGTCTCTCAGCCTCCACTTAGCACCCTTAGTTTTTGAGTTAGTACCTCCAGTTCCTATGATTGGGCTCCTAGTTGTCACGATAGGGCTCTTAGTTTGCAGGATATGACCCAAAGTTCACAGGTCCAGGGTGATAGCCCAAGTTCTAGGGTTCCCCGTCTGGGTGTTAGGGTCTCTCAGCTTCCTATTAGGTCCCCTAGTGCTCAGGATAAGGCCCCTAGATCACAAGTTATCATCACCACCAGTTCCCAAGATAGGGTCTCTAGTTTTTCAGTTAAGCCTCCCTCCCCAGATCTTAGCTCACAGATTAGAGCCACCAGCTTTCCGGTTCGAGCCTCAAGCTCCACTGGAGACGTTCCCAGCCATTTAGCACCAGACCCCAGCCAGATAGCTTTGGACCCAGGTCCTCTAGTCTTAGGTCCTAGTCAGGTTGACAGGGTCACCGGTTCACTTCCCAAGGAGAAGTTTCATGGGGTCTCTATAAAATGGCTGCCCTTCATCAGCCACATGGAGGGGTTTTTCCACCAGCCCCAATACAGGTTTTAATCAGGGAGGGGCAAGGTCCTGGTTCTCATTTCAGTTCTGTCAGGGCCAGTCCTGACGTATGCACAGGCCCTCTGGGAGGCAGACCTCTCTCTCCTACATACCTTTGTTGGTTTTATCAAACTATTCAAGGACATGTACACCAAACAACCAGTGTCAAAAATCACAGCTGTAGAGCAGCCACCAGAGGTCTCCACCGCTGTAGAGCAGCCACCAGAGGTCTCCACCGCTGTCGAGCAGCCACCAGAGGTCTGCACCGCTGTCGAGCAGCCACCCGAGGTCT
>JACXGM010006573.1:11145-21529 GCA_016801145.1 Umbra pygmaea | reverse complement strand
AAGGAAGTCTTCCGCCCGTTCTCACTGCGGAGAGTCAGCCAACAGAGGGCACTGCAGAGAACCAGCCACCAGAAGTCCCTGAAGGAAGTCTGCTACCAGAAGTCATTGCAGGGAGTCAGCCACCTGAGGTCTTCACTGTGAGTCAACCAGCTGAGGCCTCCACTGGCTCTCATTCTGTGTCCATTACAGCCTAGGACCATAGGAGGCCCGTTGCAGTTCGTATAATCAGTTACCAAATTACTGAAGCAACCTGATCTTCCCGCCTGGCCTTCATCTCCACCTTCGCCTGCTTGGCCTCCGCCTCCACCTGCTTGACCTCCGCCTCAGCCCGCCTGGCCTCCGCCTCAGCCTGCCTGGCCTCAGCCCGCTTAGCTGCCCCCGGGTGTCCCCTGCGGCCTGGCCGCCCCCGATGTCCTCCAATGTTTTTCTAAAATGTATCAAATTGACTTTATAAACATCTGAAAGCAGGCAGCACAATATTGCAATATAATTTTTATTAAATTATCTATTATTTGAGCATTCTAAAACAATTCCATCGAAGCACAACATACAGAGAGTAACTGTCCATAACAGACATTTCAATGTGGCACTGATCCAAATCTGTAAGTTGATTCATCACCAAACTAAGTAGTCTTTTTCTATGTCCATGTGTTTATGGACAAAAAACATTAATTCTGGTATGAACTCTAAAAGTCTGCATACATGTGTAAAATGTATACTGTAAGAAAATGTTTTAGTATGACATTTTGGTCTTTTGATTTCATATTAATCATATGCAGTGCCTTGCGAAAGTATTCGGCCCCCTTGAACATTTCCACCTTTTGCCACATTTCAGGCTTCAAACATAAAGATATAAAACGGTAATTTTTTGTGAAGAAGCAACAACAAGTGGGACACAATCATGAAGTGGAACAAAATTTTATTGGATATTTCAAACTTTTTTAACGAATAATAAACTGACAAATTGGGCGAGCAAAATTATTCAGCCCCTTTACTTTCAGTGCAGCAAACTCTCTCCAGAAGTTCAGTGAGGATCTCTGAATGATCCAATGTTGACCTAAATGACTAATGATGATAAATAGAATCCACCTGTGTGTCATCAAGTCTCCGTATAAATGCACCTGCTCTTTGATAGTCTCAGAGGTCCGTTGAAAGCACAGAGAGCATCATGAAGAACAAGAAACACACCAGGCAAGTCCGAGATACTGTTGTGGAGAAGTTTAAAGCCAGATTTGGATACAGAAAGATTTCCCAAGCTTTAAACATCCCAATGAGCACTGTTCAAGCAATAATATTGAAATGGAAGGAGTATCAGACCACTGCAAATCTACCGAGACACGGCCGTCCCTCTAAACTTTCAGCTCATACAAGGAGAAGACTGATCAGAGATGCAGCCAAGAGGCCCATGATCACTCTGGATGAACTGCAGAGATCTACACCTGAGGGGGGCGAGTCTGTCCATTGGACAACAATCAGTCACATACTGCACAAATCTGGCCTTTATGAAAGAGTGGCAAGAAGAAAGCCATTTCCGGAAGATGTCCAAAAAAAGTGTCTTAAAGTTTGCCACAAGCCACCTGGGAGACACACCAAACATGTGGAAGAAGGTGCTCTGGTCAGATGAAACCAAAATCGAACTTTTTGGCAACAATGCAAAACGTTATGTTTGGTGTAAAAGCAACACAGCTCATCACCCTGAACACACCATCCCCACTGTCAAACATGGTGGTGGCAGCATCATGGTTTGTGCCTGCTTTTCTTCAGCAGGGTCAGGGAAGATCGCTAAAATTGATGGGAAGATGAATGGAGCTGCAAAAGGTGGCGCTACAAAGTATTAACTTTTTTTTGCACGCCCAATTTTTCAGTTTTTTATTAGTTAAAAAAGTTTGAAATATCGAATAAATTGCACTTGTTGTTGATTCTTCAAAAAAAATAACAGTTTCATATCTTTATGTTTGAAGCCTGAAATGTGGCAAAAGGTCAAAAAGTTCAAGGGGGCCGAATACTTTTGCAAGGCACTGTAGTAAGTATTCTGTCAGTTTAACACAGTGCTAGTATTTAGACAAGGAATCACCAACTTAATTATGTTCAGCTGCTTAGTCAATCATGTTGAAACATTTGATCAGCAAAGGGCTGCTCAGTCCTCAGTGTAGAAAACAAATAGGGAACTAGAAATGCTGATAACATATTTTAGACCAACAGCATTTAAAAACAATCCTGAGATTCCATTTTCATCTACACACTTCCCCTAAACAGCATTCATGAAAACGATGCTGGTAAATTGATCTACATACCTCAGCAAGACCTCAAAGTTGGCTATTAAGTTGTCATAGTAACTTGGCATTTAGGTGAATACAGTAGATTGTACTAGTGAGACAGTCATTGTTGTAAATCTGAGAAAGGCTGCAACACATACAAAATAACTAAAGTAGACTGAGGGATGAATCAAGCAGAGCATAGTTATGGTAATCCTGGTATCAGTGACTGACTTAGACCTAGGCATCATTCATTTTTAGAACATAAAGTCAGCCATCTTACATTCTCATGAGCTGTATCTTGTATATTTATTATTAGCTATGTGGTATGTGTACAGTATGCACTTTATGTAATCTGGTGGAAAGGCATATCAACGATTAACAAAGCGCCCTCAGCCAGTAGATCTGTTACTACATACTTGGTAACAGTTCTTTTGACATTTTTTAGATCATCTTTAGAAGTTGGTGTTGATATTTGATGCGAGAGGAATTGTCCCCCATGTTTTTTATTTCATTCAGCTCCTCAGATGTACATAGTGGTACCTTTTGATAACACTACAGCACACAGAAAAATTCTAAGTGCGGATATCAGGGAATTGTCATATTCTTGGAATGCAATTTTAGCCAATCAAATTGCAGATATCCCCGAACCCATTATATAATTATTATTAACACATTTTAACATTTTATGCTGTCACGGTTGGTGTGGTAAATATGAAGGAGGGAGACCAAAGCAGCAAGTAGATGGTTGTTGCTCGTTTTTAATGGAAGATCTGGGAAACATACATATATTACAGTTGCAGGTGAACAGTTGAAGTGAGTGCACAATGAGTATACATATATAGCTTACTATGCTCTCACAGTGGCATAAACACTGACAGCTAACATACAAGTAAGGAGTGTAGGGGTGAGGCACAAGGGTTTCAGCGCCATGGAGGGCCACTTAGGTGGTAGTGCTGTGGTGGGACCAGATGGTGTCAGCGCTGGGGGGGGGGGGGGGGGAAAACTCCAGTGCAGAGGGGGCCCCGGAACACTCCAGTGCCAAGGGGGCCCGCAACACTCCATCACTGGTTCTCTGAACTCCAGTGGCAGAGCCAGGGAAATTAACTCCAAGTATTAGGGGGCTGGGAGCTCTGGAGGCTGAGCAGGGGCCTGGAGTGGCTGAACCTCTCCATCGGTAGCCAGGGCATGGTATAGAACTTTTTCAGTTCTGCCCTAAAATTTTCTATATGATTGAGATCAGGGCTTTCTGATGGCCACTCACAATACTTTGAGTTTGATGTCCTTAAAGCTGCATTGTGTAAGAATTGCTCCCATCTAGTGGTGAAATTGTATATGACAAGCAACTAAATACCTATCTAGTCTATCCGGGTATTTAGCCAGCAACACGAACTCGGATATTAGTTTTTTCTTTCAAAAGACTAGCGCTCTTTTTAATTTATTGCATTAATCCTTGTTAATTCATTATATAGCCTGTGAAATGTAACCAAATGCAATTGTCTTGTGTGTAAAGCAAAAAACAATAAGAGCATGTTATAGCAAAAAATTATAATTTAAGATGTTTTATTAAAAACAGTAACAAGTATGTTGTACACACAATTTGATTGAATAAATTGTCAGTGTCTCATGTGAATACCCGATTAAATTTGAAAACCATTCACTAGTCTGTTTTATCCAACAAAATACTAATTTTAGTAAAACATGGACATTGACACTACCTATGCAATGAATTAACAATGATTGTAATGAATTATGAGTGCTATTATTTTGAGACGGAAAATCCGAGTTTGTGTTGCCTATAGCGCTGCCATTACATGTCCTTGAGAATAGGCATGATCCTCCATGTTAAACTGGCTTTGAAATCTGCCAGCAGTTGTGAGTAATCTCCCCCTGGTATTTGTCACAGGGTCACTAGTGTAAAAGCCCAAAAGGCAGAGCTTGAATTTCCAGGTATGTCCCTCTTTGGCTAATGTATTTTAAATATGAAATGCGGCAGCGATATTACACCTCCGAGTGGCACCATGGTATGTATTCTGAATGGAAGATTCTACACTTACGAAAATACTTTGATTAGTTGGTGGAAGTAATTACACATGAATGAGCACACATTTTTGAAAGAACAAAGTTTTTGCTAAGAATCAACAAAAAAATACACAATGTAGCTTTAATGGAATGTGCCACAGTAAATCTGTTTCTTAATATAATATTTACAAAAGTTACCATATATGATTTTTGTCATATACTGTACAATGCTGTGCCTGCCAATGCCCTATTCTTAGCTTTTCCTAACTGTCTGTACGTTACAGTGACCCCATTGTATTTACCAAACATTTACCTCCATATACTGACATTTGTTGCACTACTGGTCTATCTTTACTGTTTTTACAATTTTTATTGTGCATTTGTAATTGTCCTCTACACTTGTATCTTGGCCAGGTCGCTGTCTCAAACTGTTCTCAACTTGCCCACCTGGTTAAAGGTTAAATAAAAAATAAATTTGAGAACCATCGAGAGTACATTTTGGCGCTTCTGTATAAGTCTGATGTTGAAATACCACAAGGTCCAGAATTCAAAGCAAAATTTGGAGCTTCAAATGACATCAGCGCTTTGTAAGACCCATTTGCGACTGATGTGTTAAGTTATTGTTTTAATATATACACAAATTTTCCTTCGACGTAATGGCAACTAGTTTGTGAGGAGCCCCGTCTCTCATGCAGCGAAGCATTCCCACATCATGATGCTGCCACCTCATGCTTCACTGTAGGAATGGTGTTCTTCAACTTGCAATCACCCCTGTTTTTGCTCCAAACATAAAAATCAACATTTTGGCCAAATAGTTACATTTTTGTCTCATCAGACCTAGGGATGGGGATCGTTAATTTTTATTGATATCGATACCATTTTCGAGACTGCTTAACGATCCGAGTCTTTATCGATACTGTTATCGATACTTTTCTTTTATTTGGTGGAAAGACAAGACAATACATTCTTAATTTTAACAGAACTATTATTGCTTTAATTGCAAAAACTGTGAGTCTGTGACTGTTTGATTTAATGGTTATCGAAACTCCAAAAAGTGCCCAAAGTTTATTTAGGATCACACAATAATGTTAGGCTAATTACATGGGAGTTAATGAATGACCAATCGATTTGTACCCAACTCGGGGTCGGGGGCATGGTCAAATTAAAATCTGCCTCCCTGTGTGTATCTATCAGAGCTCTATTTCCTTCTCATAGACAAATAGGCCTGAATAAGTGCATATTGTGCATACAGTTAGATTGTAATAACACATGCATACATGATTATACAGTGCGATTCTTTCAGATTGTACTACCTTAAATCCAAGTCTCTCCTTTCTATTGGGCACTGCACACAATCTCACTGAGTTCACAGGTCCAACAGCACCCAATGAAACCAGGAATCAGTGCTAAGCCTCAGACACTCCAACATTATATCCCATCTGATCACCTAATTGCTTTTAATGTAACATCAATATGCTTTGACAAAGCCAACAATTATTAACTATAGTACAATTAATCAAATAGCATCAGGTTGCTGTCTGTGATTATTTGCTCTTTAGATTAGAAGGTTATTCACATCTTCTTACCTTCTGGTGCTGTTGTCTCCTATTTGTATAGTCCATAAGAGGGTAGCATCTGGGCCTTAACTGATCAAAGTCTGTTACCAGATCATTCATGTTTAAGGTTTTTACCAGTGTAGACCCACAGCCATATGCATGAGGTGGGATAATCTGTCATCACTCGTTGTTTTGTGATTCTTTTGTTTTTGATGTTTTGACACAGAAAATGGAGTTGGTCATAATGGATATTAGAATATTGACTGTCGTTCCTCGTGGGTCCGACTTGACTGCGTTGTAGACACTTTACGTTGTGTGAAAACCCCATCAATTCGATGCTTGTTTAATGCAAACTTGTTAGACTCAGATTTGTCTTCCCTCTCCGAATGGTGTTTAGATTTCACTACGTAATACGTAACTGCATCCTACCATTACGAACACAGAACAACTCTCAAAACGTGCAATGTGAACAGGCTAGTACATTATATGGGGCGCAGATGGCTCAGTGGGTAGGGAGTCAGACTTGTAGTCAGAAGGTTGCCAGTTCGATTCCCGACTGAGCCAAATGTTGTTGTGTCCTTGGGCAAGACACTTTACCCTAATTGCTCCCAGGTCGTTGCTGTAAATAAGAAATTGTTCTTAGTCAACTTACCTGGTTAAATAAAGGTTAAATAAAAAAAATAAAAAATTAAATATAGTGTGCAACTTGGTAAAAACAAAGTGTGTAGGTAAAAAATCAATTGCTATTTGGTTTTCCGTTTTCGTATAATCTTTTGTTCGATGCTCGATTAATGCAAACTTGTTATACTCAGATTTGTCTTCCCGGCCCGAATGATGTTTAGGTTTCACTACGTAATACGTAACTGCAACATAACATTAAACACATGTAAATTAAATACATACAGTGTGTGATTTGGTAAAATCAGTCAAACTTGTTTTATTCAGCGCAAAGCAAATCGCTCGAGAATTGTGTTGCGTGGACAAGGGGGTGAGAAAATAAGAAGTTGAAGTGAAATTCGTTTTCATTTTATATAATAATAATTCCAAGGTATACACAATTGACGCACTTGTTCACTAGTCTCGATAGCAGTATCGATAAGCTTGGACCTTATTGATTATCGGGTTTTGAAAAATTTGGAACTGGGTCCGTAATAGAACCGGGTTCGAGAACCATCCCTAATCAGACCTTGTGCAGTTGTAAACTGTACTCTGTCTTTTATATAGTGGTTTTGGAGCAGTAGCTTCTTTCATACTTGCATATTATGTTTATACAGATAAAACTGGTATCTTCAGGCATTTGGAAATTGCTTCCAAGGTTGAAGCAGACTCGTGGAGGTCTAAAAATGTTTTCTGAGTGTGAGGTTATCTGGTGTTTGTGGTGTAACTGGAGAGGAATGAGACTTGGAGCAAGTGTGTTATTGGAAATATGTTTATGTAATACTTTAAGGCTAAATAACAAAACATAGTAGTCATAGAGTATAAGTAGCAACACAGACAGCAAATCAAATGCACAGTACTCACGATGAAAAGCACTAACACTGAACAGTAGTGTGGCAAGCTTAAATACACCATCCATAATGAGTCCAAATCATTTATAAAGATCACATGTGGTGATCAGCCACCCCGGACTCCCTACAGTCCTCTGTAGACCACTGAGTGGCAGCAATGTCCGAGTCAATTATGACAGTACCCCCCCTCAAAGATTACCGCTCCCGATGGACCTGAACAGAAAAATTCCATCAGCCTGCCATATATTGTTGCTGGAATGGAATAGATATGGTGAAGACTGTGGGTGCTGTTAAGGTGACAAAAACTATGAAGAATAATAACTGTAAAAAACGAAGAACAATATAAGATTGCTGACGCAATCACATAATAATCTGTCTGTAAAAAATTGTCTGAAAAACATTACTTCATACACAAATGTTCTATGCAACTTGCCTAAACTATAGTTTCTTAATCTGGCATATGTGTAGTGGTTGTTAAATGAGTATGAATAACTTCAACCTGAGTGTATGTAAACTTCCGACTGTACATGTAGATTCATACAGATGTTAAACCTTACAGGTATGTATGTTTGTATCATTTACAGGGTGGAAATACCTCTGGCCAAGAGTTTATAAGCCAATATGTTTTAATGTATTTTATTTCAATCAACAATGTTCTGAAAATATTTGGATGTACAAACAGCATCGCATTCAAGGAATGACCCACTTTAGAATGAAGAGATTTAACTGTTTAAATATTTAACGGACTTCCTAAGACTTAAGAAGATGGACAAAATTGGGCAGAAAGAAACAGCCATAAGACACTCTCTTTTCATCCTTTTCACTTTCAGGCAGCTCCTGCCTCCTTTAATTGCCGCCCTGATGAAGAACTCATGGAAAGCAGATGGGGCAAGATGATGCTGACCTTTACAATTGCTTCAACAATGTTCCAGGCAGGCGCGTAGCCAGTTATGGGCCAAGGCGGCACTGGCCCGCCCACATTACTCACTGGCCCGCCTAGGCAAGTTAGATCAAAATACATTTTTAGTATATTTGTACTATTCAAATGTTTTTAAGAAAATACACTGCTCAAAAAATTAAGGGAACACTAAGATAACACATCCTAGATCTGAATGAATGAACTAATCGTATGAAATACATTTGTCTTTACATAGTTGAATGTGTTGACAACAAAATCACACAAAAAGTATAAATGAAAATCAAATTTATCAACCCATAGAGTTCTGGATATGGAGTCACTCAAAGTCAAAGTGGAAAACCACACTACAGGCTGATCCAACTGTGATGTAATGTCCTTAAAACAAGTCAAAATGAGGCTCAGTAGTGTGTGTGGTCTCCACGTGCCCGTATGACCTCCCTAAAATGCCTGGGCATGCTCCTGATGAGGTGGCGGATGGTCTACTGAGGGATGTCCTCCCAGACCTGGACTAAAGCATCCGCCAACTCCTGGACAGTCTGTGGTGCAACGTGGCGCTGGTGGATGGAGCGAGACATGATGTCCCAGATGTGCTCAATCGAATTCAAGTCTGGGGAACGGGCGGGCCAGTCCATAGCATCAATGCCTTCCTCTTGCAGGAACTGCTGACAGACTCCAGCCACATGAGGTCTAGCATTGTCTTGCATTAGGAGGAACCCAGGGCCAACTACACCAGCATATGGTCTCACAAGGGGTCTGAGGAGCTCATCTCGGTACCTAATGGCAGTCAGGTTACCTCTGGCGAGCACATGGAGGGCTGTGCATCCCCCCAAAGAAATGCCACCACACACCATTACTGACCCACCGCCAAACCGGTGATGCTGGAGAATGTTGCAGGCAGCAGAACGTTCTCCACGGCATCTCCAGACTCTGTCACATCTGTCACATGTTCTCAGTGTGAACCTGCTATCATCTGTGAAGAGCACAATGCGCCAGTGGCGAATTTGCCAATCTTGGTGTTCTCTGGCAAATGCCAAACGTCCTGCACGGTGTGGGGTTTTAAGGACAACCCCCACCTGTGGACGTCGGGCCCTAATACCACATGAGGGCAGACATAAAGACTGTTTCTGACCGTTTGAGTGGACACATGCCCATTTGTGGCCTGCTGGAGGTAATTTTGCAGGGTTCTGGCAGTGCTCCTCCTGCTCCTCCTTCCACAAAGGCGGAGGTAGCGGTCATGCTGCTGGGTTGTTGCCCTCCTATGGCCTCCTCCACAGTCTCCTGATGTACTGGCCTGTCTCCTGGTAGCACCTCCATGCTCTGGACACTACGCTGACAGACACAGCAAACCTTCTTGCCACAGCTCATATTTCTCAGGTACTTCTCTATAGTGTATAGTAACTTGGTATCTCGGATGTGAAGCAGATGGCTCAGTGGTTAGGGAGTCAGACTGAAAGTCAAATATTTCTCGGTTTATTTCCCAACTGTGCCAAATGTTGTTATGTCCTTGAGCAAGGCACTTTACCCTAAGATGCTCCAGTGGAATGTCCCTGTACTTTCTGTGATTCACTCTGGATAAGAGCAAATGGATGTGTTGATGCAACTTGAAATTCTGATGGATGTATAATGCATTCTCTCCACCCACACAATATGTCACCACCAACTGTCACTGTAGTGGACACAAGAGGTATCACTGTATGAGTTAATCATCTAGCAACAAATTAATATTGTCCTGCTTAATGTATCCATTGAATGGGTCAGCTTAATCATTATCAGAAAAATGGCCCCTCCTGAGGATTTTTTTAGGACTACGTATTGGGTTCACTCGGGCAGAATTTTTTCTCTCGACATGTCACTCTGATTGGCGCAGGCTGTTCCAATGCGCGCTACACATTTTCAGTTTATGGAAAATTCATACATAGTTCCCACCGTCCACACATCTGCGCCTAAAATGTGGATAGGCTACAATGTTGTCAGCTAATTGATAAACTGTAGCGTATACCACCACTGAACTGCTTGGATACTTACAGTATCTTTAGGGAAAACATATCACTTATACTTAAATGAGGGGAAAAGCTGTAACCAATCGTGACCACTGAAAGAAAACGAGTTTATAACAAAGCTTAT
>JACXGM010006573.1:0-11045 GCA_016801145.1 Umbra pygmaea | reverse complement strand
CAGGGGCGCTGCTAAGGATTTTGCTAGGTGTTTGAGTGGTGGTAGAGAACAGTGAGAGCTGTAGTCTTTAGTCCACTACATACAACAGCAGAGGGCTGCACAGAAACGGCAGGACAAAAAAAATCATGTCTGATTTCAAATTGACTTTATTAATCTTTAAATGTGCACCAGATTTGGCTTAGCATTGTCATAGTGGGTGGGATAGTGATATTGTTGGTTAAAGAAATTGTATTTCTGGATTGTAAAGCAAGCAGTCAAAGTATAGAGTTAAGCATAGCAGGCTGGTTACACAAAGTTTTATGATATGTATTCATTTAACATTTCACTGATGTTCCACTTTGCCTTAATTTAATGAGCACATTCCTTCATCCTACTGTGTTGTGATGCACTGAGGGTGAACAGAGGTATGTAACTGTGTTATACTGCTCTCTAGTGGCCATCATTAGTACATGTGACTAGAGATTTTATGAAGTAAATACATTTAAAGACCAGAACTGGCACCAAGTGTCTCACAGACAAATAACCTCCTATCCCTACAAGATGTATCAACCCACACAGGTATGTCAGTGTCACCACTACGTAGTCCAGTTATCAGGCTCTGACTTTGTCCCGTCGTGCCGTTGGTACCAGTATCTGAAGAGGAAGGGATCACATGTTTAAGTATTCACTAGGTGAAACTGCTGGTGGTTCCCTATCAGTTGATCACTCATTAGGACAAAGTATGTATACATCACATGTATTGCCCACTACCTGAACACCAAAGTAACACCGCTATGAAACATTATTGGCCTTAAAAGGCGTGACCTTAAAAGTGTTTATTCAGATAACACACAAAAGAAAGTGTGTTCTCCAAATTGTCCAACCTTGTCACTTCCTTTTCATGACTTGTATTGGTTCTAGATTATTATCAACGTGATCTCAGAATTCTGTGAAATTAACACGGACCCTTAACTTCAACATCCGTGGCAGTTTCACGGAATCGCATGATTACGTAGCCGAGTGTAAATAGCATAGATTTTGCAGATTGGCAGACTGGGTACGGTGGATGGGCATAAAACATGCGACTCATATCCCAGAGATTGCGAGTTTAAATCCAGGTGGACAGTTTGAGTGTATTTTTTTTCTATTCCAGTGCGATGCAGACCTGTTGAAAATGTGAATTTTTATCCTTTTTTCCTCACTGTCAGCATGTTTCCTAACAATTCGTTACTACGTAATACAAGTTACATGGAGTTAACAGCAAGGATTCTGAGTGGTTAAGGTTAGGGTATGGGTTGGGGTAAGGCTTAGAGTTTAACAGCAAGGTCTCACTGAATTCAGTGAAATGAACACACCATTACTTCTGTGTGCACATTGCAGAATATTCTTCACTTCCATGAAACTGCCATGGATTTTGGTCCGTGTTCATTTCACGGAAATCTGTGAGATCAGGTTGATATTATTGGAGGCTCATCTGAAGCTATTCCTTCAACTTTTTATTCACTTACATTACTCCAGTTTGATTTAAAGGTGTGTTATCCACCCAGAGCCACTCTCCTTCAGTCTCCAAATCAGTCATTCCAATCCAGTATATCTGTTGTTTAGTTCTTGAAAACAAAAAAATCTAAAAAATAAATTAAGAACAGACACATTATTTCAAACAGAGATGAGCTATAACTTTAAAATAACAAATAGTCAAAAGTGTTTATATTATACATGTTTTTTCAATTACCCAGTATGCATCTTACAGTGTACCTTTTAAAGCAGAGCTGCCCAACCCTGTTCCTGAAGATCTAACATTGTCACTGTTTCCCTCTGTGGCTAAGGTTAGGGTCGGTAGATCCAGCTCCCACCAACTCATTTCCTGGTTTTCCTTTTCACTCTGAGTGTTAATCACATTACCCATCATTCACCCAATTGATTGCCTTGATTGTTGTTTAACCATTCTCACCAGGTATCCTTTCCCCCATTAGTGTATCTGCTTTTTTCATTCCCTGTCAGTCAATGTTCCAGTCGTTTGTGTTACTGTGTGTTGAACCTCTAGCTCAGCAGTATTCAACTCTGACCCTACGGGGTCCGGAGCTGGCTGGTTTTCTGTTCTTCCTCAACTCACACAGGTAATTGGACTCACACAGGTCTAAATAAGTCCCAGATTAGAGGGTTGCAATGAAGTGGAGTGGATCTGGCTTCGAGGTCAAGAGTTGAGTATGAGGGGTCTAAGTACTATGTACAGTAGTAGCTGTCTGTAGATAGTTTCTAGTCTAGAATATTTATTGTCACCAGGTGAACATTTTCCTGAACATCTTTGATATCGAGTTTTGTAAGTGTTTGTTTTTGTTCTGTTTTCATTTATACCTGTTTTATTATTAAATCTCCCATTATGGATTTATGCTCTTGCCTCCTGCCTACTCCCTTCCTCACACATGACAACAATCCTGTAGGTTTTTCTTAAACCGTAGTTGTGGGCAATCTGTTTTACCTTTCAGTAGCTACTTATTAGAGTCAGATGTGCTAAATTAGAGTTGAAGTTAAGACCCACAGGACAGTACTGTAGCTCTCCAGAAACGGGATTGGGCAGCCCTGCTTTTAAAGCCTACATTTAGACATTTACATCTTGACTTTCTTTTTCATCTTCTCACCTGTTCCTCATCGCTGTTGATGATGACAAGATGACCTCCCTTTGAAACACATTGATCCCGACTCTTATTCCAGATCATTTTCTCATTAGAGAAGAAGTAGCATTTCCCTCCATGAAACACCCAGCCCTCAGCACAGACTTTACAACGACCGCCTTGAATTTGTTAATCAGATATACATTTTGTTTAGATATCCAAAACATCTACGCATATGCAGATCACCTTTAAAACTGATATACATGCAATGGAAATGTCTGCAAGTTCACACTTGCTTGCCTTGCGAAAGTATTCGGCCCCCTTGAACATTTCGACCTTTTGCCACATTTCAGGCTTCAAACATAAAGTTATAAAACTGTATTTTTTTGTGAAGAACCAACAACAAGTGGGACACAATCATGAAGTGGAACGAAATTTATTGGATATTTCAAACTTTTAAAAAAATACATTATTCAGCTCCTTTACTCTCAGTGCAGCAAACTCTCTCCAGAAGTTCAGTGAGGATCTCTGAGTGATCCAATGTTGACCTAAATGACTAATCATGATAAATAGAATCCACCTGTGTGTAATCAAGTCTCCGTATAAATGCACCTGCTCTGTGATAGTCTCAGAGGTCTGTTAAAAGTAGAGAGAGCATCATGAAAAACAAGGAACACACCAGGCAGGTCCGAGATACTGTTGTGGAGAAGTTTAAAGCCGGATTTGGATACAGAAACATTTCCCAAGCTTTAAACATCCCAAGGAGCACTGTGCAAGCGATAATATTGAAATGGAAGGAGTACCAGACCACTGCTAATCTACCAAGACCCGGCCGTCCCTCTAAACTTTCAGCTCATACAAGGAGAAGACTGATCAGAGATGCAGCCAAGAGGCCCATGATCACTCTGGATGAACTGCAGAGATCTACAGCTGAGGGGGGCGAGTCTGTCCATAGGACAACAATCAGTCGTATACTGCACAAATCTGGCCTTTATGGAAGAGTGGCAAGAAGAAAGCCATTTCTGAAAGATATCCATAAAAAGTGTCATTTAAAGTTTGCCACAAGCCACCTGGGAGACACACCAAACATGTGGAAGAAGGTGCTCTGGTCAGATGAAACCAAAATAGAACTTTTTGGCAACAATGCAAAATGTTATGTTTGGCATAAAAGCTAAACAGCTCATCACCCTGAACACACCATCCCCACTATCAAACATGGTGGTGGCAGCATCATGGTTTTGGCCTGCTTCTCTTCAACAGGGACAGGGAAGATGGCTAAAATTGATGGGAAGATGGATGGAGCCAAATACAGGACCATTCTGGAAGAAAACCTGATGGAGTCTGCAAAAGACCTGAGACTGGGACAGAGATTTGTCTTCCAACAAGACAATGATCAAAAACATAAAGCAAAATCTACAATGGAATGGTTTACAAATAAACATATCCAGGTGTTAGAATGGCCAAGAAAAAAAATTGTAAATGGACTGCATTTTTATGACCAACAATGGCCACCAAAGCGCTTTACATTGCCTCACACTCACCCATTCATTCACACATTCATACACCGACGGCAGTGTCAGCCATGCAAGGCTCGTCGGGAGCAACTGGGGTTAGGTGTCTTGCTCATGGACACCTCAACACTTGGTCAGGAGGACCCGGGGATCAAACCACCAACCTTTTGGTTGCTAGACAACCTACTTGACCCACTGAGCCACTGCCGCCCCAAGTCAAAGTCCAGACCTGAATCCAATTGAGAATCTGGGGAAAGAACTGAAAACTGCTGTTCACAAACGCTCTCCATCCAACCTCAATGAGCTCGAGCTGTTTTGCAAGAAGGAATGGGCAAAAATTTCAGTCTCTCGTTGTGCAAAACTGATAGTGGATTAACTTTTGCACGCCCAATTTTTCATTTCTTTATTTGTTAATAAAGTTTGAAATATCCAATAAATTTTCTTACTTTCGCAAGGCACTGTATATGTTTTATAGCATAGTTTCACAAAAATGTAAGACAAAAACAAATCCACATTTTGTACATTATATTATAAATGGCCATGCAACATCATTCTGAACATCAACCATATGATTACAGTCAGTTATGACAAGCATTTGTTTTTTCGCATCGATTTATTTTTATTACTGTGGAAGCATCTAGGAAGAGCAGAACGAAGAGAGGTCGTTCTGGCATGGGAAAACTTTATTTTGATCGCTCCTGATAAGGTGCGCTGGCTGTTAAATATTATTATAAAATATTAGGCTAAAATGTAAAGGTATAGAGCTGTAACTATCTGCAGCCTATAGTAATAGCTGTCTCAAGTGTGTATAAAAACATTACCATACTTTATAATTATAGGCCTATATGATTAGTGTAGCCATTAAGTTGTGAGGAAAAAAGGAAGAAAAAATATAATGTTCCTTAATAAATATCTTTGAGTGTTCCCTATCACACCTACCCCTTGCCGATAGTTACGCAAGCACACACAACTTGTGCCATATTTTCCCAGCACATCCCTTTTCTCCCCAATAACACAACGCACAAATTAATAAGTCTTTATTTGTAAAAACAATGATATCCCATTGTTAGTATACATGTTGCACTGTGTTTGTGTGTAGGTGCGTGCATTAACTTTATTTCGCTCATATTAAAGCCTCCTGTCCACTATCTATCTGGGATAATTTAGATGCAGCTTTGGCACTTCACCAGATGAGGTCGCTGTTACTGAAGCTTCGAGTAATGAACCCATTTTCAAACCAATTGTTCTAAGTGGTTCAGAGCTTCACCAAAGCTTCATTTGCCCATCACTAGTATACATATAATCATTGTGCAATCTCCAGCACTGTTCACCTGCCAAGTGTAGGAAATCGTTTCCCATCTAAAATGCACCTTTAATTAGAATTTTATGTTATAGTTTACACATCATAGTTTAATGAAAACATCATGGTAAGATTTTAGATTTAGAAAACTAGATAAAAATACATATTTAAACTTAAATATGTGGTAGACAGTGATATTCATAACTCACATGTAAGATTGTTTGATGTCAGCGTACGCTGAGTGGGATGGGATATCGCTGGTTGATGCAAATAACATGTTAGGGTTTTATTCCATGTGAGTAAATACCGGTACTATTAAATATACCTCAGGACATAATGTGAAAAATATACATGATCAAATTTCAAACATTTTCATATTTCTACATATTCAAAACAGTGGCAGTGAACTCACCTGTCATGTTGGTTGATGCCGTGACTAACAGACTCTTGTTCTGCGTCTTCAGCAGTGACTCTAACTGTTTGCTTTTACTGACATCTATATAAAATAATCACATGCTAATGAAAATTATACCAACATCAATTACCCAATAGTTTTAGTCATTTACAATTCATTTACTATTGTTTTGCCAATTTAGTTTTAATGTATTTTCATTGAAATAGATGAGATAAACCGGTTGACTCAAAGGCAGATATACTGTACTCACAGAGACTAGTCAGACTACCCAGAGGAGCAGGCTAACAGACTCTTGTTCTGTCTCCAGCAGTGACTCAAACTGCTTACTCTTACTGACATCTATTTAAATAATCCCAAGCTAATGAGAAATATACCAAAATGCAATAATATCCAAATCATTTCAGTATATTAGATATAAAAAACAAAGGCATTTTCTAAGTATTTTTTTAAGTTACATATTTTCAATGAAAAAGATTCCAGATAAACCAGTTTCTTTAAAGAAAATTCTACTCACAGAGGCTGATCAGAATACCCAGAGCACAGAGCAGGATTAGGCAAAGAACAGCCAACGAGACCTGTATCACCCTGGAGTGAGAGGCAGCAGCTACTGGATGAGGTGAACACGGACCCGCTTCTAGAATAAAAAATAAGTTTTAGTATTAACGGTACCCTGTAATAACAATTACTTTATAAATGTAATAGATGTAAGCTCCTGGATGAGGTGAACACGGACCCACTTCTACACTGAACAAAAATATAAACGCAAAACTTTAGTTTTTGGCCCAATTCATCATGAGCTGAACTCAAAGTTCTAAGACATTCTATGTACACAAAATGTTTATTTCTCTCAAATAGAGAGCTCCACAGCCAACTGAATTGTTTGTGATTCCTTACAAAGTGCTGAATCCACCTGTTGTGTCTTTAAATCACTGTGTGGGAGTTGTCAGTTTTGCTCCCTCAAAACTTGCGACATCTGTGGCTTTGTGCTGTGTGATGATACTGCACATTTTAGAGTGGCCTTTTATTATGACCAGTCTAAGGCACATCTGTGCAATAATCATGCTGTCTAATCAGTATTTTGATATGCAACACATGTGAGGTGGATGGATTATCTCGGCAAAGGAAAGTGCTCACTAACACTGATTTAGAAAGATTTTTAAACAATATTTGAGAGAAATAGGCATTTTGTGTACATAGAAAAAGTCTTAGATCTTTGAGTTCAGCTCATGATAAATGGCCTCCAAAACAAATGTTGCATTAACTGTATATTTTTTCAGTGTAGAAACAAACAGAAGGTTTTATTATTAACATTACACAGAAATAACAAATTTCACATTTGTAACTGCAAAAATGTGAAGTGTAAACCACATCACCAATTATTAATAAGTAACTAACATTTGTAACTGCCAAAAGGGAGCCTTAGTGTAAAGTGTAAAACACATCACCATTTATTAAGGATTTACTAACATTTGTGCATAACAAAAACAAGGTAAACAGCTTTAAGCAATACAAAACTTTATTTGCACAATACAATAGTACTAAATTCTTCACTAAAACTGTGAATACACACTATTGCAAAAACCCTAATTTAATAAATGATGATGTGGTGAAAATGTGAAATAAATAAACTCAAAAATATATGGACATAAAAAATTAGATGCCAGGAAACATCTAAATGAATCAACCCAGTGAACTGATACCAATGATCCTGGCTGATGGAGAAGACCAACTAAGGTAAGTATACTATCTGAAGATTAGCAGTACAGATACATGTGGGCTCACTATTTGGCAAGCATCAGGGGACAGTTGCTTTAACATTTATAACATGTTGTTAATGATTTATAAATGGTTTACAACGTAATTTATAAACAAATTATAAACCATTTATAAACCGTTTATAAGGGAGCCTTATTGTAAAGTGTTACCTCCATTGGTTATATTCAGGGTTTAAATTGGGATTTGTTATGTGAGGGGGCTCTCCCTAGGGGGGTCCGGGGCATTTTTGAAAAACATGATATTGAAAAATAAACCATTAAATGGCATTTTCTGCAAAGAAATTGAGAAATCGAGTCTTACATGATATGTGCAAAACTGCAAGGTTAAGAGCCTATATTTTGCATTGCTGTAGTATCAACATGTATTAGGGCATTTAACATTTACAGTACATTACTGTTAATTAGGAATCACTTGATTACACATTTTATTACCTTGTTTTGATATACGAAGTGACCCATACAATGTGCCAAACATAATCTGCCACATGAAGAGACAGTGCAGCATATGACCGTAGCAACAGCTGAGAAGATTTGGATCTGTGGTGACCTGGTTCACCTCACACAAACTTACTTCTCCAATTCTCTCTACTACAATACACAGCCACAGACACACAGACACACACACAAAAGCAAACAAATACACACACATAGTCTAACCAAGACTCAACAACCACTCTTCAAAGCTGCCAGCTTGATAACCAAGTATGTAGTTTTGTTTACTGGCTCCAGTGGTTGCCTCATTACAACCTGCTTATTATTAAGGTATAAAAATGATGATAACACTGGTTAGTTGTACAATCAAAATTTTGATTTATTTGTGTTTTACATTTTTAATTTGGATTTCACATTTCATACAAATTCTTCCCATAATGGCTGGTATAAAAAAAACACCTCAGTATTAGTCTGCCTTTTCTTACAGGCCATGTGCTCTGAATATCTCCTCCTTGCTACATTTAACAAAGAGTCAAATATATTCCTTATGGTCAATGGTTATTTATGATTGCCTTTACCTGGTCATATAGGTTTTAATTAAAAACTTCACAAAATGGATGAACCAAGCCTTGTACTTTTACTTTGGACTATTTACAATGCTGAACATTTGACACAATGTGTTAGAGTAATATTAACTAATTAAATGTGCTGTCCTTTATTCATTGTTTTAAGTCTTAGGCTACAACCAGTAGACACGCCGACACTGCGCGTGACGTGGGTGAGCACGTTCGCTACGCTAACTTCCACATAGTGGTGTCCCATTTTAAAGGGAAAGATCTTCACCCCCACTTCCCTCATCTCGGGGACTTTACCTTTGAGGGCACTCAAAACCAAGTGGAAGTTTTAAGGGAAAGAAATAGGACAGGGCCTAATAAAAGAACATGGTTGCAAATATATATGTACAGGACTGTGTAGAGCACAAAACAAGTCTGTCATAGTTTGTCAATAATTTAAGCCGAAATTACATTTATTGGACTCTTGATGATCTGGCAGGCATTGTTGCTGGTTGCTCAATGTATTCTGGCTACCCCTTGGTTTCAAGTAAGCTCTCTCAAATGCTTGGTTTTAAGGGGTATCTACCCTTTCCCATTACCCCTACCACTAGATAAAAATGAGAATTACTCTCACATGAACGCGCAAAACTAAGGGGAAGGGGTAAGATGAAGGGGTAAGACAGAGAAATGGGATTCACCCTTAACTTTACAATTGAGTTTTATTAATGAAAAATCAATGTGCTCTAATAAATCTTTTTTTAATCAAGGATCACATTCGTTTGGAACCCGCAATAATACATACATTTTGATTGGTTAAAACAGACAAGCCTTCAGATATTATCGGTCCAAATGATGACCCGGTACTAATATCCAGATAAAACAATTGCCACAGCCTCTCTTTATGCTAAGAATAAATATATGTTCCTATAAATAAACTCCACATTATATATTGCATGTCTGGCATATTATTTAAATGCACATTTGTCTTTGTGGAATGGATGATTGCGAGTAGGAGTCATTTAGAGAACAGACAGGAGTGCTGAGCCATCCAACTTTCACAGGCGAAGGGGAAAAATCAAAAATATATCTACATTTTCTATGTTGTACTTAAATCGGGCAGCTCGCTCACTTAGGGAGAGCAGGGTTGAGGTAGCGCGTGAGTATTTGTCCCATTATGCGCGAGATACGTTTGTGAAATAACGAGTAGCTATTTGCGTATAAAACAAATGGTCTTTCACATTGAAAACTCATAAATAGGGAAGTTCAATTGCTTTTTGTCCATAAAATTTTGTATAACAAAAGTCAGCTGCATGGCTTCCAAACGTTTCTCTGCCAACAAGGAGGAAATGCCAGCTCACGTATCTTCATGGTCTATCTGGTCTGCGAGGTGGCATTCAGATTGTCGAAATAATAATGCAGACTTCTTATCCAAACTTCACAATTTGCTGTATGAATACATTCTCAATCAGCTGAGGATGTCAGATTAAGAATATATAATTTATAGAGCCATGATGTGCTGCTATGAATTTAGAAGCCTGCATTGACAACCTGGATGTGCCCTCTCCCCAGCACTACCAATTAACACCAAAATGACCAGGTAAAGGGAGTTCACACCCATTGGCGTAGGAACCAGGGGGGACCAGTTTAGTTTTCTCCTATTGAACCAACACTTGTGTCATTGAGTTTTAAGAAAGATGTGCAGGTCGCCTGAGCGCACATGAACGCAATTCATGCCAGCACCTCCATGCATTGAGCTAGCTCCCCCTTAGCACCTACAGTGAAAAAAGTCTGGGGCCACCGCTGCTAGTAGTGTGGAAGATTTTTCCTTGTAATGATAAATTAACAAAACAATAACCAATAAGTTGAAAATGCAATGTAGCACAAAAGAGGAGTCTACATGGTTAGTGCCAAGGGTCAGTGTTACGCACTGCCTCCCCAGGAGGGGAGTGGGATGCCACAACTCGTTGCCCAAACGGTCAGTGACAGGAGTATGGAGTCGTAGGTGCGAGCAAGGACACAGAGACAGCAGAGTACCGTATAACAATGGGCTTTTATTTATGCCACGGTAAAACGGAATAAAGTTGGGAGGAGAGGCTGAGCTAACCCAAATCAAAGAACTGATATAAAAGGTCACCACTAACCTATACTAAACTAACACACACAGTTCTATACTAACTGGCACGCGATCAAGGTGCCCTAACCAAAATACACAGAGTGGGCGCTCAGATCTAACCTAGTGTGTATATACAAAGAATATCCCTACGGGTAGTGTAAGCCCAAGGGCGTCTTTCCTGACACCCCCAAAAGTGCCTCCTCTCCTCCTCTGGGAACACAAAGAGAACACAATGTTAATACAAGTAAACACAAATTCACATGTACTAACGACACACTAAGGACTACACCACTAACACTCTTTCACACTAATAGGCCTACCACTCAAACTACTACAAAACACAGCTCTCACTCT
>JACXGM010006572.1:0-32481 GCA_016801145.1 Umbra pygmaea | reverse complement strand
TTGTCCTGTTAAAGTCTCCAACAACAATAAAAACAGACTCAGGATGAGCGTCCTCTAGGCCACTTATTATTCCATATAGTCCCTCAAGCGCGCGCGCCTTATCCGCCTGCGGAGGTATGTAGACTGCTGTGATTATAGCGGAAGTAAACTCCCGGGGAAGATAGAAGAGACGTATGTTTACAGTTAGTAGCTCCAGGTCTGGTGAGCAGTGTGTTGAAATAACTGCGGCATCTGAACCCCAACGAGAGTTAATCATAATGCAAACCCCTCCGACTCTTTGTTTACCTGATTCCGAGGTTCTGTTCTGCCTGAAGATTGAGAAACCAGCTGGCATAATAGCCGTGTCCGGGATGGTGGAATCCAGCCACGTCTCTGTAAAAGCTAGCACATAGCAGTTGGCAATGTCCCGTTGGAAGAAAATCCGAGCATGAAGTTCATCCATTTTATTGTCAAGTGATTGAACATTTGCAAGTAAAATGCTCGGTAACAGTGGATTGTAGTATCTCGTCCATGATCTGCATAGAATACCCGCTCGTTTTCCTCTCTTCTTTTTCCTTCGTCGCCTGCGTATGAGTAGACAAGTCGACGGCGGGATATTCCAGTTGCAGCAATCGCTCCGGTAAGTGGAAAAAAAGTCTGTATCCAGTGAATTACGTATATCCAAAAGTGCTAGTCAATCATAATGTATGAGCGACAGTGCAGAACGTGCAGAAATAAAAACTAAAAAAACAGTAATAAGCCAAAACCTGCATAGAGTGAGCAGAGCTATTGTCCATGCGACCATCCTCTACGGCGCACAGTCTGTACTCCAGCGCACAGTCTGTATTCAAGGTCCTGGAGTGGCCTAGCCAGTCACCAGATCTCAACCCCATAGAAAATCTTTGGAAGGAGTTGACAGTCTGTGTTGCCCAGCGACAGCCCCAAAACATCACTGCTCTAGAGGAGATCTGCATGGAGGAATGGGACAAAATACCAGCAACAGTGTGTGAAAACCTTGTGAAGACTTACAGAAAACCTTTGACCTCTGTCATTGCCAACAAATGGAATATAACAAAGTTGAGATTAATTGTTTACTTGACCACATACTTAATTTCCACCATAATTTACCAATAAATTCATGAAAAATCCTACAATGTGATTTTCTGGATTTTTTTCTCATTTTGTCTCTCATAGTTGAAGTGTACCTATGATGAAAATGACAGGCCTCTCTCATCTTTTTAAGTGGGAGAACTTGCACAATTGGTGGCTGACTAAACACTTTTTTGCCCCACTACATATTCCAGCCTGTAGAGTGAATATTTAAATATTCAATATAGACAAGATCAATACAATGGTTTGTGTGTTATTAGTTTAAACAGACTATGTTTGTAGCTTAAGTCTCTTACCACTGGCTATACTGTAGGTACAGTAGATGTTGCTTCTAGCCTCATGCTGTAATAAAGCCTTGTAGTAGACATAGCTACTCTCACTGCAGTATAAAAACCATATAATCAAATAAAATTGTGGTAGTATCAGCTCTGATGACACAGCATGAGCTGCAAATACACAGAACAAATAAATGATAATAATTTTCAAGGCCTGGCTGCTTTAAAAAAGGTCAAGTAAAGAAAAGGGACAAATGAAAACGAAGTACAGGGATGTGTTCCTTTTCAGAGCGCTCCACTGGCTTTTACCCACGATGCATCTGTTCTCTATTGAATCATAATTTGAACTAGTGTTGAGTTTGTGCTCCATGTTGGCACTTCTCTCACTCTATTCTAGTCACACATGATTTCTCTCACTACATCTCTCTCTTTCTCTCCCTGCCTCTCTCTCTCACCAGATGGGTTTCTGTTTTTTTGTCCATCTACTTGCGCATTAAAGGGCCTGACCTGGCGCTCCCAGTGTTGCTATGGAGACTGGTGGGCCAGCAGGAATAACAAATGGAGAGAGAAAATTAGATGAAAGGCTCAAGAATTGTCAACTGCACACAAGGTACACCCGAGATGAAATCTTGCTTTCAACACCCCCCCTCCCCTTGGAGAGGTGCAGCAGGAATCAATTAGGGTTAACTGCCTTGCTCAAGGGAAAAGGAACAGATGTTTGGGGATCGAGGATTTGATTTACAGCAGCAAACGTTCGTCACTAGTTTAATTACATTTTACTCAAACACATCCCTATATCTATTGTAATACCAGAGAAACTGATGATTTGTCCAGAGCTGTATATAAATATACTGGAATTGGTCAAAGTACTGGTACAGTCACCAAGGACAGTTTTGCTACAAAAAGGCTTGAATTCATTATGTCTCATGCAGTAGATAAATTCAATCTCTGTTCAAGGATAGAGATCAATTCAAAGCCAAACATCTACTTTTTGAATTCAATACCTGTGTCCTTCAGAAACCATCTGCTTCCTGTAGAGAACCACAGCTCGTACTCTCCGAACAAAATCATTTTTAACTGAATCATTGTTCCCTATTATTCCTATTTTGGCATCCATTCCTTCTGAGTTCTTCTGTTTGTATTTAGGGGTTAGCTTTCATTATATGTCTTCAGCACAGGATTTAAGTGAAGTTTATCTTGAAAAGTACCTTCCATTTGTCTCGATTAATGACCACCTGCTGGATGTGGGTTATATGGTATTAGAGATCATACGCATTGAAACGTGTCTTGGCGATGTGGCTGAGGAGTCTGCAAAGCAGTTGGCGTGCTTCAAATGTATGGCGCAGTGACGCTTTCATGTGTCACTTTTATTTTATTAATGTCGAAAGGAAAGTTGCCTTCGGTGTGATTTGCTTGTAGGTGTGGGTGTTTGTGTTTGATTTTATTGTGCTATATCGTGATGAGAGGTCATACGGTTTGTCAGTGACTTCAGAAGAATACAGCCATCCATATTGGCAGCAGCTGCAAGGACAAAATTGACATTGTTCTTCACTCCTGCAATTATGTGAAGCTGCACAATATATTTTAATTACAATCAAGCAAGGGATTATGGCAAATGTGCACTTGCATGCACGCACACCCAAGGCAATTATTTTTTTCTTGATTTCTTTCAAAGTTTCTTTCTGAGCGCAAAAGCACTTATGCATTCGGAAAGTGTAGCCCAGACTATGTGACAGTTTAATAAGGAAGGGTGAGGTGTTGGTGGGGGGGTCTGGTTTAGGTAGATATCAGTTAAAGGAATAGTAGCAAGGAGGACAAGATGTTCCTTCAAAACTATTTAACAATTTTTAATGTTAAGTCTTCTGAGATCTATTTTGGAGACTATGTTCCTAACCTGCTTGTAGGAATACAGACCATAATGTGAGTCTCACCTGTACTGTACTGTACTGATTAAATAACTGGAGCAAATATGGTACACAAGCATATGGTAAAAATGCCCTAAATAGATAGAGTTAAAGCACTGAAGGTGCATTGTTTACACAGTGTCATTATTTACAGAATTCCTCCCTTAAACAGGAAGTAAAAACCAAACTGGTGTGGGCTCATCCCTGCCAACCTCGGTCCCCTTGCCCCTATGTTAAATCCAATACACGTAACCTGGGTGTTATTTTAGACTCCCATCTTAAGCTGGACAAACACATATCATTTTTTGTAAAGACAAGTTTTTAACACGTAAGAATAATTTCTAAACTCAAGTCCATTCTGTCATACAATGATCTGGGAAAAGTCATCCATGCCTTCATAACCTCCCGCTTACCGGCAATTTCCACCAACTGCGGAACGGCTGCGGATCTGCTCCGGAACGGCGGCGGAGTCAATAGGTTTCCATTAAAGTCAATGTTTGTATTTTCACTGACTGCGGAACGGCTGCGTTCCGACTCCATCCCAGCACCGGCGATCCACAGCCCTGCGGAGCAGATACGCAGAGCTTCTATTTCTGCCGGATGCCTGAGAGCTCCGCAGCCATTCAGTACACTATATATGCTGTTATATCGCGCGATCATATGTGAATTCGCGAGGGTCCTCCGTTCCGCAACCAATACGGACCTGGTGGGTATTGAATTATGGCGGAGCACGGAGCCGACACGCAGCGGAGCCGATCTGCAGCCGTTCCGCAGTTGGTGGAAATCCCGGGTTAGACTATTGTAATTCTCTCTACATTGGTCTCCCTTTGACACTGGTGTCACGGCTTCAGATGGTCCAAAATGCAGCAGCCAGGCTGCTCACAAACACAAAAAAGCGTGAACATATTACACATGTCCTAGCCTCCGTGCACTGGCTTCCAGTCCAGTCTAGGATACAATTTAAAATACTACTAATGGTTTTTAAAGCTCTTCACGCCCTGGCCCCCAGCTACATAGCTGGTATCATTCATCCCGATGTTGCAACCAGGTCCCTCAGATCTTCCAGCCAAGATCTCCTCCATGTCCCACGGTCCCGGCTTAAGCAAAAAGGTGACAGGTTTACAATATTCAAAACCAGGCTAAAAACTCACCTATTTACATTGGCATTCCCGGTGCTTTAATTGTCCTATACCCTGTTACAGTATGTCTGTAAGTGTTCTGTCTCTTGATGTCTTCTTATTTTAAATCACTGATTTGTAAGTGTATTTATTTTTGTTTTTATTATTTTGTGGCTAACTCTCTATGTACAGCACTTTGGTCAATGCAAGCTTTGTTTAATTGTGCTATAAAAATAAATTTTACTTACTTTCTTACATTGTCATCGGTGGTTGTTGAATAGGGGTTCAGCAACTCTTTGTGGTATATGTAGGGCGCCTGCAAGCTTAGTTGTGGTTGATGTCAAGAGAACTGCATTTACCTGCAGAACGCCTGTTGATAAGAAGCTCAACAGCTTCCTACTGTAAGATGTGCTTCACAGCCATTCAATCCCTCACATCTGCAAAAAACACATCACAATTGTGTTTAGCAATTTTTGCTGAGGATGACTTAGTTACATAATATTACATCTAACTGAAGGCTGGTCCAGCGCACATATGTATGCAAGGTTTTAGGCACCCAGGACAATTTACATGATGTTCATTTATAAATAATTGGGTGTTTGGATCAGCAATATCATTTTGATCTATCAAAAAAAAGATTTTTACTGTTGGTAGCAAGTATTTGTCATGGAACGCTGTGTTCTTTTGCCACCATGCATTACGCCCCTCATTATGATCAAAGAACTTTTGTTTTATCCGTCCACTGCACCTTCTTCCAAAATGAAGCTGGCTTGTCCAAATGTACCTTTGCATACCGCAAGCAACTTTGTTTGTGCCATGTGTGCAGAAAATACTTATTCCGCATCACGCTCCGGTACAACTTCTCCTTGTGCAAAGTGCGCTGAATTGTTGAACGATGCACAGTGACACCATCTGCAGCAAGATGATGTTGTAGGTCTTTGGAGGTGGTCTGTGGGCTGTTTTTGACCATTCTCACCATCTTCGCTTTGCCTCTCCGATATTTTACTTGGCTTGCCACTTCTGGCCTTAACAAAAACTGTGCCTGTGGTCTTCCATTTCCTCACTATGTTCCTCACAGTGGACACTGACAGCTTAAATCTCTACAATAGCTTTTTGTAGACTTTTTCTAAACCATAATGTTGAACAATCTTTGTTTTCAGGTCATTTGAGAGTTTTTTGAGGCCCCTATGTTGCCAGTATTTAGAGGAGAGTCAAAGAGAACAACAACTTGCAATTGGCCACCTTAAATACCTTTTCTCATGATGCAGCTGTCTATGAAGTTCAAGGCTTAATGAGCTCACCAAACCAATTGTGTGTTCCAGTTAATCAATGCTAGGTAGTTACAGGTATTCAAATCAACAAAACGACAAGGGTGCCCTCATTTTTGCACCTGTTTAATTTCAGTTTGATGCATATTGCACATTTCATTACCAAAACATTACTGTGTCCTTAAGTTATTTGATAGATCAAAAGGAAATTGCTGATCCAAACACCCAAATATTTATAAATTAAAATCATGGAAATTGTCAGGGGTGCCTAAACGTTTGCATACGACTGTAGATCAATATGTATGGGCATGGTCTGAACACCTGGTTGTTGACAACTGCATTGCTGCAGAATTGAAATCTGCTTAGTAATTTTTAAAAGCTTAATAGAAGTAGCTATATATTGTGTGTTCCAGTGTACATATTTTCCAGTCAGATATCAGAGCAGGAAAACAAATTCCTCAGCACTACCCCCCAGCATAAAATATACTGGTACGTCACCAAGCATAGTCACTTGTGTTGTGCTACTTTTTGAGGCACCTAATACCTGCAAAAGTTATTATGTCTGCATAGTAGAAAAACACAATCATTTCATCACGAAAAACGTCACTACAACCTTGCACTGGCCGCCCCATCGACCTTGGAAAACCTATAAGGTGTTTGGTGTTTCTCAGTGTTGTGAGGTATGAGACGAGGCAGATGGAGGCAAAAAATCACACTAGAACTAAGTAAATGTAATAGAAAGAACATCGGCACAAAGGCAAATCCACAAAGACAACACTCACGACTGACAGCAAGACATCAGAGCTTAAATAGACTTCATGACGAGGTGATCAATCAAATTAATCAAATTTATTTATAAAGCCCTTTTTAAAGCAGTGGTCACAAAGTGCTTTGACAGACACCCGGCCTGAGGACCCCAAGAGCAAGCAACACAAGTGATGCTCAGTGGCTAGGAAATACTCCCTAGTAAGTGGGAAGTAGGAAGAAACCTAGAGAGAGGCCAGACTCAATGGGGTGGCCAGTCCTCTTCGGGCTGTACCAGGTAGGAAATCTGACGGTACACAGGCCATTGTATTAAAGTCACATTCTTTTTCAGTGTTCAATTATTGTCTAACAATGAAGATAGGAATGGGTGGGCTGTGACCATAGTCTTTGTGTAGCATCAACATAGTTCGGTGGTCCTGTAAAGGCAGAACGTAACGCTCTCTGGAGATACATGATTACCAACATTGCCAAGGGACACCAACAGACCATATGGTCCACACAGCGTACTCTCATCCCACAAGTGTAGATTATCAAGGGCAACATGAGCAGGCCAGTTACTCAGCCCCTGAGTGGCGTTGAAGCAAGTGTATCTTAGTGGAGAGAGGGGGGCCTACCAGGCAAACAGTGTCGTTGTTCTCTCCCCCTGGGCCAGAGTATACTATATCATAGAATTTACTGAAGAGATGAGTCTTCAGCATAGACTTAAATGTTGAGACTGATTCTGCGTCTCTCACATGGGTTGGCAGGTCATTCCACAGAATTGGAGCTCTATATGAGAAAGCTCTTCCACCAGCTATTTGTTTACAAATTCTAGGAACAGTAAAGAAGCTGGCATCTTGTGAACGTAACGTACGTGATGGTATGTATGGCAGCACCAAATCAGACAGATAAGTAGGGGAAAGTCCATGTAGTGCTTTGTAGGTTAATAGTACAACTTTGAAATCATCCCTAGCCTTAATGAGCAGCCAGTATAGAGAGGCTAGCAGGGCTTCAGGTGTGTCTGGTTATTGGTGCTTCGGTTAGTGTCAGCGTGACAACTAAACATCCTAATATACAGTATGTGCTGTAGTCTCTCTCTCTCTCTCTCTCTCTCTCTTTCTATCACTCTCTCGCTCTCCCACTCTCTCTCTCACTCTCTCTCTCTCTCACTTGCTCTCTCTCTCTCTCTCTCTCTCTCTCTCTCTCTCTCTCTCTCTCTGTGTCTCCAACACTCAATAAACCATAATATTGGGTAGCAATTACATATATTTTATGGAACAGAGATACAAGGTATTTACTTAAACGATAAGATAGAATGGTAATAACACTGCAAAGGGAATTTATGTTGCATTATGATTCATTAAAACATAAAGACAGCTAGGGAAATACAGTATAAAGACAGTATAATTGCAATGTTTTGATTTAATGCATGATTACATATGCCAGCCATCACACAATGTTGTTTATAGCATGGAATTATAAGCAAGTATAGTAACCTATCCACCACTATCATTGGCCCATTTGGTATAGATCAGAATAAAATGTTATAAATTGTTATTCATCAAGATTAATCTAACCTGAATATTTTGTTACAAACATACATACTATAAATTCTAAGACAGTAATATATGACTCACGCATGCTTGCCTAGAGGTGGCACCAGATTTATAATTTTTGCAGGCAAAATGCATGTAATTTCATCATCGAGTGATGAGGAAGAACTAGCGTCATAAAGCATCCTTGCTACAAGCCTTGAAAATGTCACTGTTGTCCTACATTATTATTTTTCGCCCAAGGATGTCTTTCAGCAATGTTTCTATCAAGCATTGTATTGATATATATAATTTAGAAGGTGAAACAATGTTTTTGGTATGTAGAGACTTACAAGTTTATTAGGGTGGATCCTTAAGGTCTGGATGTCCTGCCCATCCTCTGTGAGATGCTCAAAGTCTAAAGTCCATGACTTAACTAAATCAAATTATAAGGATGAACATTGGCCTGAGTTTTACACAGGATATTCTATTTCTAAGTATTTTATTGCACTGATTGTAACAAGTTCTACAGATTGACTGTATACTAACTGGACAGGTCATGTGTAACGTCACCCATTGTTTTGTGTAGATCTGAGTTTGCCGTTACTGGCACAGCCATCTTGGTTGCAGATGAGACCATTTTGGTAGAGAGGGTGTCTTACAAAAAGGTTGGCCAACAATCATCAGTATTAACACAAAATGTTAGGTTACTTACCGGAGAAACTGAACTGCCAACTTCAGTGCTCGTCGTCACCGGCCTTCTGTGCCACAGGCTGATTGCCTCCATGCCACGCCGCATTGAAGCAGTCATTTCTGCAAAAGGATTCCCGACCAAGTATTGAGTGCAGTACTGAACACAATTATTTGAAACTTGACTTTTTCTTCTTTTTTTTGTATTACAAACACTTCTTTTATTGGTCAGATGAAATATGCTAATTCTTTGAGATAGGAATTTTGGGTTTTCATGAGCTGTATGCAAAAATAATCAGTATTAAAACAATAAATGACCTGAAATATTTCAGTTGGTGTGCAATGAATCTAAAATATATGAAAGTTTAATTTTTATCATTACATTATGGAAAATAATGAACTTACATTAAAAACAATATGCTAATTTCTTGAGAAGGACCTGTATACTCCCTTTTCCCCAGTACGCCTTATGCATTCTTTTTTTACTAAAGTACTTAGCGAAGTACCTAAGTAACGTATCCAGGGGGTTGCCTGCATTTCTAAAGGAATAATTAATCAAACATGTTGCCAAGCTTCTCTTTCCTGGTTAGGTTTGTGCCACAGAGACTGCACCTCCAGGCGAGTGCATGTTGTTTACCTTTTGGAAGTAAAGCTCTGTTTAAGTTTGGCCTGCGTGCATCAGTGCTAATTTTGTTATAGTACAGTCCTCAATTAAAGAACTGGGTTTTTGCCTCACTCTGTCTCCTGCATCTGACTTCTGCACAACTCATCGTGACACTGATAAATATTGTCTTTTGTTCATATACATATGATCTTGAAAGAAATGATCTTGACACATTTTCAGCAAATGAAAAAGAAATGAGTACACCAAAGTAAGTTTGCAGTATTCTACAAGCTAGTAAATTCCTGTAATATAAAGTAACAATATACAGAATGCAGTATATTATATGCAATATGTACATCGTTCTGCTTCTTATCTGACAATTGCATATTAAACAAATATCAGGCAGATTTTAGATTAGAGCACAGTAGCATCACAGCCATTATGTTAGTTGTGAATCATACTTTTAAAACTCTTGTTGACATATTTATTTACCTGTCTAAGGTCTTTGATACAGGTGATCAGTTGCTGCTTAAAGAAAATGACGGAGGGGTCCATGTGGCATAAAAGGAGTTGGGTGGTCCTCATTTCACACACAGCACCTAACTCACTGGTATCAACTTATAAACACGTCCTTACTATGGCAAATCCCCACCGTACATAAACTCAATCAGTTTTTAAAGAATTACCATCAGAGGTACAGTGCATATACAATTCAATCTCCCCTCCTCATTAATAACTTGTCTTTGCCAATTTAAGCTGCAGTGTCCTTAAAATCCCCCATTGTGTATTTTGCTCATATTCATCTGCAGTTGCCTTTTTGAACGTTTTGCACACTATGCTCAACCTGTTAACTGTTCCAATGTTTGCATTCTGACTGATCAACATCTAAAACTTAGACATCATTGCACAAACTGTATAAACACCAATCAGCCATAACATTAGGAGATGTGGGATGGTGGACGGACGAATAAACATGTGACTTGAATCCCAGAGATTGCGAGTTCAAATCCATGCGGAGACTTTGCATGGATTTTGTTTTATACTCCATCGCGATGCAGACGTGTTGCAAATGTGCTTTTTCATCATTTTTTTCCTCACTGTCACCATGGTTACAAACAATACATTACGACATAATACATGATACATTGAGTTAACAGCAAGGTTTCTGAGTGGTTAAGGTTAGGGTAAGGGTTTGGGTAAGGCTTAGATTGAATTAACAGCAAGGTTTCTGAGTGGTTAAGGTTAGGGTTTGGGTAAGGCTTAGATTGAATTAACAGCAAGGTTTCTGAGTGGTTAAGGTTAGGATAAGGGCTTGGGTAAGGCTTACATCGAATTAACAGCAAGGTTTCTGAGTGGTTAAGGATAGGGTAAGGGTTTGGGTAAGGCGTAGATCGAGTTAACAGCAAGGTCTCATTGTGCGCACATCGCAGACTTTTCCGTGAAATTGCCATGGATTTTGGTCCGTGTTCATTTTACAGAATTTTCAGCCATTCCGTGAAACTGTCACGGATTTTGAAGTTAAGACTCTGTGGTCATTTCACGGATTTCTGAGAGATCAGGCTGACCAGGAACACCCCACAAGAGCTGCAGTTTTGGAGATGCTCTGACCCAGTCGTCTAGCCATCACAAATTGGCCCTTGTCAAAGTCACTAAAATCCTTGCACATTTTCCCTGCTTCTAACACAGCAACTTTGAGGACAAAATGTTCACTTACTGCCTAATATTTCCCACCCACTAACAAGATTATCAGTGTTATTCATTTCACTTGTCATAATGTTATGGCTGATCGGTGTATACTGCCTACCGTATACTCTGAGTATCCTCCTGTCTGTTAGTTGTACCTTCGTGTAATTCATGTGTAATGTAACAACGTTGTCTTGCATTGCATATTTCACTTTATCTTGGCCAGGTCGCCGTTGCAAATGAGAATCTGTTCTTCCTCGACCTACCTGGTTACAGTAAATAAAGGTGAAATTATTTTTTCTACAAATACGATTGTTTTCATACAGTTTTTTCGGTAGTTTTAATTTTTTGCTTATCTTTATAAATATAAGCGTATCTTTCCCAATAATCATGGAGGGTTTGTTCACAAGATTAAAAAGAATGGTGCAGGAGAGTGGTGCATTCCAAACCAGTCCAACTTCTAAGTGGTAGTCTGCATGATGGACAGTTGTGTGATGTTCCTCTACCCTCCATCTGTTTGACATGTAAATACAGGGCTCACAGTAGACTGTCTAATAATACAACGAATCGATGTGGCCCTGAGTTTGGGTTGTAAGGCTCCGGAGATGCTATGGAAACCAACCTATCGCTTTAGCAGGGCTCATTATCTCTATCAACAAGAGATTGACAATGAAATTAATGTGGAAAAGAAGAGGAGTAGCTGGAGGAGAGGGTGAGGTGAGAGGGTGAGGTGAGAGGGTGAGTGTGAGGTAGAAGAGTGAGAGAAGGAAGAGGGAATGGGATGACAAATCATCAGCCATGCGTTTCTCGCTAATGCTTGTCTGAGATAAGACAGTAGGTATGGAGATGTATTCATACGAGCATGACTCTGATGTGTAATGACTTCAGAACAGTAGTAATGTGTTCTCACCTCTTTGTTTTTGTTAATAGTTTTTGGGAGACCTGTAAGGAGGGCGTTGCAGTAGACCAATCTAGTTTCTCTGCATCATTCTGGGTTATGAACGTCTAACCGTAGCAATATTTCTGAGGTGAAAGTAAGAGGTTTTGGTCACCTTGTTAAGATGGGAGGTAAAAATTAAATAAGAGTCTATGATAACACCTACACTGTAAACCCCAATCTGCCCATGACACAAAATGTTATTGTTAAGTCCACACAAATGTTAATGACTGTCAAAACAACATAAAAACTTTATGTTTACTTGACACAAACATTCACCCCTTGTGAGGTTGACATAATTATTTTACGTTAAGTCAACTTTTTTTGAGTTTTGAGTTTATTCTACTAAAATATATAGAGTAAACATTGCTTAATTATTTCAAGGCCAATGAACAACACATATACTGTGCACTTAGCATATATTTTGATAGTTAATTAAACTTAGTAACTGGTAGTTAAAATTTATACTCAATGTTTTTATGTTCATTTGACAAGCAGTCATAATTCTCATGTGATATTTCCCAGCATGCTCTGCTGTATGTTGAAATGCTGGAATTGTTTAATTATTTTAGTGTTTTGTATGAATATTGACTAATTAATTCCACCCTTGCTAAACTAATATCAAATGCATACATTCTTTCAAATAATCCGATAATTTAATGAAAAATTATTTTGCACCCGCAACTGTCATGACTGTTCAAGATACCTAAGGATTACCATCTTGCTGACGTAACTGAAACTGGATTCCAAAAGGGAATTCCCTTTACAGGAATGGTGCTTTTCCTGTAGGGTTAAACCATTATGGGTTGAACCATTTGGTTTGAACCAGAGGTAACACAAGGCAATGTATACAGGGAAATTTTACTGGAGGTGTGGCTTAATATTGTACTTAATAATTTTATGTTAATACAATGTAGTCTTGACTAAATGAATTCAAGTTCATATAACAAGATTTCAACAAATCATTTAAAATGAATTAGATTTTGTTGGAACAATGTCATTTTTTTGAGTGTATATGACATACAATTGAATGCTTAGAAAACATAAATCAGTTATGTTGTATGATTAAAAAAGTTAAGTTCATCAGACATAAATTCACAGTCAAACAAGGGTCATGTGACACATTTATTTGTGTCTAGTGTACTCAATTTGTTCATGTTACCATAGCAGGGCTCTCAAGTGTCACGCATTGAGCGTGACAGTCACTCATTTCACTCTTTTGTCACGCACTCCCGCCACATATTGTATTTCTCACGCCGACATTTTTTTGTATAATATATTTAATATTCCGCTCCGCTCTCACTATGGAACCGGCAGGAATTAAACGCGTCTCCCTGGATTGTCGAGCCTGCCACTTATCAGCCAATCAGAAAATAACACTATTGTATCTGGGTAAGATTTAATGCAACAACCAATGAAAAAAAACATATCCTGTAAACGTTCACGTAATTCCCACTGGAAACGACGGGACTCGGGAGCTTCAAGCATCAGTAAGTCATGATCTCCAAATTCACAACTTTTTTTTTTTTAGTTTGATACATACAATGACAACTTCTTTGTATATGAACTCCCTTTACCTGATCAATTTGGTCTTAAGTAGGGACTTCCCAAAACTTGTGAACTTACAGTTACTCAGAAAAGTACTTTTACTCAAGTAAATGTCCGCCTCTGCTAGCATGTACGAGATGATCGCGCTTGATGTTCTAGAGCAGGGGTGGGCAAACTACGGCCCGCGGGCAAGATGCGGCCCACCGGGTCTGGCCCACTTTGATCTGGCCCACAGTCTACCGACGCGTTTGAGCATCAAGCGCGATTGTATCGCGATTATCTCGCGAACCGTATAGGCTAGCAACTAAAGCTTGGTACCGTTGGAAAGACGAAGATCAGCTGAAAAGAATGAGTGATTGATGATCCATCTGGGTTTATCGTAGCCGACAGCTATCGCGCCTCGAAGTCGGTCATGTTTTTTTTACTTTTGCCTTTTTTACTAAACACATTACAGACAGGAAGTAGGATGTGAAAATGACAAAATAGCAACTCTGAAATGATGTAGGACATCATCCTGCACAATACCAACATGGTTGGAAAGAGGGGGTTCCGCTGATAAAATATTGCCAATGCAAATAATGAGAAGTGGTTTGTCCATGTGGATTAATGACAAGCCGTAGATATCGCATCTCAAATTTGGGTACTTTTCACTGACTATATTTTGGTAAAATAAAAACATTACAGTCAAACAAGGTTTTACAAAACAAAACATTAATTTTCTGTAGGATACAGTCAAAGTCAAAGTGGTTTATTTATCATATGCATTGAATAACATACATCATCCTATGCAGAGAAATTCTTTTTGACATGGCTCGGCGATTCTATGCAGTGGGCTTAAAAACAAGAATTACAACAATATAAGAATTTTAAAATAGTAATGACAATAGTAATAATAGTAATAATAATAATAATAATAAAACGCCACTAACTGTGTAGGGGGCGAGGTTAATTTAATAAAATAACATTTCCTTTTTTCATGCATCGCTATAAAATATGGCCCTTTATTTGGTTTCAAAAGCTTTATGTAATAAAGCTTTATAAAATAATTGCCCACCCCTGTTCTAGAGCGTCAGAGGTCTTTGAAGGTCGATCACATGAATTTGATTGTGGCAAGCCATAATCGTGATCATGTTAACATTTTTATTAATTGTGCAGCCCTACTGTCTTGAACCAATTTCGGAGGCTATCAAAGATTGCAGCCTTGTTTTTAGTGCTTCCAAATTTTAATGCTGATGCCGAGAGGGTATTTTCAATGGTTGGTTTGAACAAAACCTCAACACTAAACAGCTTGTCTCTGGATGGGACATTGTCCTCAAGCATGACCCTGAAAATGACTAGGCTTGAGCCGAACTGTTTGAAATGTGGAAATTCTTCTGCAAGTCTTAGCCATTATTAATAACAACAACCAAAACACGAATAATTATTATTAATGAAACACCCCCATTCCCGCGACCCATCTAACCTGCCCCCCCTTTGACCCCCTGACTGGGGGATGTCACTCTTGCCTGTCTTTAAAACTTGAGAGCCCTGCAGATTGTTATTTAGTTTATGTACCATCTCTCGCACTTTGTTGCTTGTACTGGATTCAATTGAACCTAGAACTTTTGAGAAGTTTCACTTCTGCTTCTTCATTTAGGAACAGTTTTCTGACTACATTTTGTACCTTGCTCCTGGTTTCAGATAGGTGTGCAGCATAGAATACACAGTAGTGGTCTGAGAGGGAGACATTTGTCACAGAAAGGTTATGTATATGTTATCCTTTTGTTATCACTAAATCTAGAGTATTTCTGTGTTTATGTGTATGTTGTGAGACTTGTTGAGTCAGGTCAAAAATATGCAGACTGTTCATAAATTCCATAGTGTGTTTTGGAACACAATTTGGAAGTTGTTTTTGTGGTCGATAGATTGTTAACATCAACACTGGTATTTCTGTGGCCATGTATTCAAATGTTGAGAAATTTCCCAGATCAACCTTTATACAGTAAAAAGGTTTACGGTAAATCACAGCTATTCCACCCCCCCTTCTTCCTTGTCTCACTGAATACAATTGTATTTTTTTGGACTTCAATAAATGTTGGATTGCTATTTTCATCGAGCCAGGTTTCTTTTAAAAACATGAAATCAAGTTTATGGTTGACAATAAGATCATTAATTAAGAAAGATTTTGTTTGTTAGTGATCTAATATTTAGTAGTGCTGATTTTGTTGGAACATATTTTGTGTTTGGGGATGTTTATCAGGTTTGAAGAGATTACAGGGTGAGATAAACTAGATAGATTTTTCTAGTAAAAACAGTGGTAGGCATTGGTGTCATCGAATTCACAACATTTTTCTTATCACTTGTTGTTTTGGTACAGATTGACTTGTCTAACACCAGCTTCACAGTGTTTCTTTTAAAGTAATCATGCACTGTAACATAATTGTCCATCTGAATTTCACAAAAACTGCCATGCCACAATCTATTTTCAATAATAGTAGCATGGTTTGTGTGACATCACTGTTGTATAGAAAGTAGTTCATCCATTTCGCCCACTGTTTTCCTCAGTTTTTCAGAAAACAACCTGATAGGAGAGTACTGCAGTTTAATTCCTATTTCCTTTATTGGTGGGACCATGGAAGAATGGAGAATATTGTATTCCATATGGCCTGTAAACGTTCGCAGTCCAGGGTTGTTTAGGTGAATCTTGTCCCTTTTAAAGAGATGTCTTCGCTCCCAAAACCTCGGCAGCACATGTGGAGGCAAGCGAACTGTGTAATGCTAATAGTTTACTAAAATTACCTATCCCTTGACAAATCTGTTGGTAACAGACCTGATATATGCACTCTTGTAGACTCTTCTACAGAGTCAAGAGTGTCAAACAGGCCAGTGAAGTCCTTTTTTAACAATTCACACTGCTGCATTAGAGTTTCATTTGAACCTACATGTATAAAAATTTTGTCAGCAGTCATGTAGCCATTGAGGATTTCTGGTAGTTTCTTAGCTATGTCGCTGACAATTGCATATAAAAGACAGTGAGTTATCATATTCTTACTCCTTAATTTGCTGATTTTTGAGTCCCCAATATAGTTTTGTGATTTTTAAGCTGTGTAGCCTGATAATTCTTACCATACTTAAGGTTGTTTCCCTTAGCGTGGGACGGTTGTGAATTTCTGTTTTTAGGAGGTGTAGGCAACTATGTGTACTGCATTCTGGTAACAGTTTTGGATTTTGCTGGGGGTTTCAAGGTGGGCGACTCCGGTTCTGAGAACACATGGTATCTGTTGCCTAGCTCTAGATTTTCTATGGTGGGTGGCGAGCGATGTTTCTTAATATTTCTGTGTTTTTTCCTCTAGACCAGACTGAGATAATAGACTATATATATATTAGTTATTTTGATGTAATTTATATTCTATGCATTGCAATGTAGTTTTGTTTAAATATGGTTACATGTCCCTTTAAGTTCATGTGACACCTCTCTCTGGTTTGGGCATTTGGTACAATAGGGTTTAGGTTAGGTTAAGCTGAAATCTTGTAGAACTGTTGATTAATGTTCAGCCGTGTTCTATTAGTTAGCTAAGCTTCCTGCATATAAGATGCCCAGAATGGAGAGAGGTGTCAGTCATTGATTTATCACTACGTTGTATTTGGAAGGATATCCGGGAGCTACTCCTTCAAGTAAGTGTTGTGAAAAGTGAGTCGTTTAATTTTGGAAGTTTAATGCATACGCTCTTTATTTATGTGTAGCTGTCAGTGTCCCTGTCATTGTGAAGAGCACGTAGGCTACATAAATATATCCATTGTGCAAACTCGCTAATGCTGTACCCTGCAACCTGCTTTTGTGTGCTCCTCGGACTCTTTGTAAATCAATACTACATTCCATCTGTCAACTACATTTACTGCCTCCAGTCTCTTTCTTTCATCACACCTCACAACGTGACACACTCGCATACTACAGGTGTAGTAGACAATTGCGCTCAAAAGTTTGAATACCCCTGGAGAAGAAAACATTTATTTTCATTTCTCATCGGATTCATATTCAACTGTAGGTCATAACAGAATGTCATAATCATAAAAAAACATGTCAACAAAGAAAATAATGAAATACCCCTGTTCAAAATCTGCATATCCTCAGTTCTCAATAAGGTGTATTGCCACCTTTACCGTCAATGACAGCATGCACTTGTTTGTGATAGGCCCCGAATTCTTGCAGGTGGTATAGCTGCCCATTCATCTTGGCAAAATACATCCAGGTCATACAAAGTCTTTGGTCATCTTGCATGAACTGCATGTTTGAGATCTCCCCAGAGTGGCTTGATTATATTAAGGTCAGGAGACTGTGAACCTTCACCTTTTTCTGCTGTAACCACCGGAGGGTCAACTTGGCCTTGTGCTTATGGTTATTGTTGTGCTGGAAGGTCCAAGAAGGTTTCATGCAGAAGAATGCATATTGGCTGCCAGTATTGTCCGATAACATGCTGCACTAATCTTGCCATGAATTTTTAAAAGGTTCACCGTACCTTTGTAGCTCACATCCCCCCAAAACATCAATGAGCCATGCTTCACTGTGAGGATGGTATTATTTTCATTATAGGCCTTGTTGACCCCTCTCCAAACATAGCGCTAATGGGTGTGACCATAATGCTCTACTTTGGTCTTGTCACTCCAAATTACTATGTGCCAAAAGCTGTGAGGTATGTCAAGGTGTTGTCAGACATAGACATGCTATTTTGTGGCCTTGGGGCAGTAAAGGCTTCTTTCTGGCAACTCGAACATGCAGCAAATTTCTGTTCAAGTATTGTCATATTGTGCTCCTTGAAACAATCACACCATCTTTTTCAGAGCAGCCTGTCTGTCTCCCGAGGTTACCTGTGGGTTTTTCTTTTTATCCCAAAGAATTCTTCTGGCAGTTTTGGCTGACATCTTTCTTGGTCTATCTGACCTTATCAAGAGATAACATAATATTCCGCTTTTTAAGTGATTGAACAGTACTGACTGGAATTTGCGATGCTTTTGATATATTTTCATATCCTTTTCCAAAGTTTGCAGTTCCAGTATCTCGTTACGCAGGTTTTTTGACAGTTCTATTCTGCTCCCCATGTCTCAGTTTTGGGTCGTTCTAGCACATTGATGTTCAACTACTTTGTTGAATCAACTTAATAGTTGTTTTGAACTGAACATTTAATCTGTTCTATTTTCTGCAGTATTTGTATTAAGTGACTACATACACTCACCTAAAGGATTATTAGGAACACCCGTTCAATTTCTCTGTAATGCAATGATCTACTCAACCAATCACATGCTTCAATGCATTTAGGAATGTGGTGCTGGTCAAGAAAATCTCCTGAACTCCAAACTGAATGTCAGAATGGGAATGAAATGTGATTTAAGTAATTTTGAGCGTGGGCATGGTTGTTGGTGCCAGACGGGCCGGTTTGAGTTTTTCACAATCTGCTCAGTTACTGAGATTTTCACGCACAACCATTTCTAGGGTTTACAAAGAATGGTGTGAAAAGGGAAAAACATCCAGTATGCGGCAGTCCTGTGGGAGAAAATGCCTTGATGCTAGATGATAGAGGTCAGAGGAGAATGGGCAGACTGCTTCAAGCTGATAGAAGGGCAACTTTGACTGAAAGTACCTCTTGTTACAACCGAGGTATGCAGCAAAGCATTTGTACAGCCACAACGCACACAACCTTGAGGCGGATGGACTACAACAGCAGAAGACCACACCGGGTACCACTCATCTCCACTACAAATAGGAAAAAGAGACTACAATTTGCAAGAGCTCACCAAAATTGGACAGTTGAAGACTGGAAAAATGTTGCCTGGTCTGATGAGTCTCGATTTCTTTTGAGACATTCAGATGGTAGAGTCAGAATTTGGCATAAACAGAATGAGAGCATGGATCCATCATGCCTTGTTATGCCTTGTGGTGTAATGGTTTGGGGGATGTTTTCTTGGCACACTTTAGGCCCCTTGGTGTAAATTGGGCATCGTTTAAATGCCACGGCCTACCTGAGCATTGTTTCTGACCATGTGCATCCCTTTATGGCCACCATGTACCCATCCTCTGATGGCTACTTCCAGCAGGATAATGCACCATGTCACAAAGCTCGAATCATTTCTAATAAATAAACAGATTGTCATTCAGAGCATTTATTTCAAAATAACATAACAAGTGCAGTGATGTCAGGCAATGAATAATGCAAATAAAATTTGTTCATAATAACTTATAAACAACACAATACTAGTGTGTTAATTTGGGAAGAGTTCAGATATTAATATTTGGTGTAATATTAATAATTGTATAACAATAATAATTAGCTTTCATACATCTTGGCATGCTCTCCACCAGTCTTTCACATTCATGTTGGGTGACTTCATGCCCTTCCTGGCGAAGAAATTCAAGTAATTATTCTTTGTTTGATGGCTTGTGACCATCTATCTTCCTCTTGATCACATTCCAGAGGTTTTCAAGGGGTCAATTTTTTGAAAAATCTGCAGTGGTTTCTTTATTTTTTACAGAGCTGTATATCATGAACTTGATCAGTGTATTAGCAACCTGCTACTAGCTACCTACCATTCCAGTAAGAATATATATCCATAGCTACAACCTTAAAAATCTTTGCTAGTTGCAAATGTTAAGCATAAAATGTGTTGCTGTGCCTAGTATGTTTTGGCCCACCCAAGTGTGCCATGTCATGAAAAAGGTTGGAAATCACTGGTATACAGCACAGCTGTAGGCAGATGGCTGTAAAAATACATGATTCTGTATCCACTGCATCAAGCCTCAGAAAACAAGCAACACAAAACGTTTTGAGAGCGCTAAAACTGTAGAGAAGCTTCTTTTGATATGAAGATCTATGGGACTTGTGGGTCTTCTTAGATCATCTATGTATTATATAGTGATATACACAGCTGGAAATCCTTCGCATTCTCTCAAACTCATTCCCCAAATGAAGCTGGTCATGTGTCACACCAAAATGCAAGTTATCACTTCTCATCTACATGATCATGTTTGCCTCTTTAAACTGAATGCAGTCCATTGACAGGTGCTTCTGGCATGCCCCTTATTTGCTTCAAATAATTCACCTCAATTTTCCTCATTATTTCTCTCCAAATCAGGATTTCTGAGGGATGAAGGCAAGAAAAGCCGCTCAGAGATGGCTAACAAATGGTTGTAAAGCCATTCATTCCATGTGTTCTGTCCTAGGTATTGGCACCGAGGACCTGATTGTTTCCATTTGCTTGGGGTATAAAGGATGATGAGCGTGGGCTGGAACCCTCATTGTGGCCAGGACACACTGTGATTTTGCCAATGATTGAAGTGTCACTGTGAAGCCCTTCATCACTTTGTGACACTGGTAAACAGAGATATGGTAATCTAAGCCAATCACTGGTTTCAGGAAGACAGGGTCTTGTGCTGATTGTAATGGGAATGATTAGGTTGCCATGATGGGCCAGATTGGAAATTCAGCCAGGACACCAGGGTTAACACCACTACTCTTACGTTAAGTGCCATGGGATTGTTAGTGAACACAGAGAGTCAGGACACCCATTTAATATCCCATCCTTAAGATGTCACCCTACACAGGGCAGATGTCCCCTTCACTACCCTGAGACATTGGGAAGGATCTCACTGGCCCTTCAACACCACATTCAGCAGCATTTGGGCTGCCATCCAGGTACTGATTAACCCTGACCTGCCATCCAGGTACCGATTAACCCTGACCTGCCATCCAGGTACCGATTAACCCTGACCTGCCATCCAGGTACCGATTAACCCTGACCTGCCATCCAGGTACCGATTAACCCTGACCTGCCATACAGGTACCGATTAACCCTGACCTGCCATACAGGTACCGATTAACCCTGACCTGCCA
Organism: Umbra pygmaea; assembly: GCA_016801145.1. Lineage (NCBI taxonomy): Eukaryota > Metazoa > Chordata > Actinopteri > Esociformes > Umbridae > Umbra > Umbra pygmaea. The sequence goes on along the minus strand of JACXGM010006572.1, from coordinate 11,227 downwards.
TACAGGTACCGATTAAACCTGACCTGCCATCCAGGTACCGAATAATCCTTACCTGCTTAGCTTCAGAAGCAAACCAGCAGTGGGTTATAGGGCGCTATGCTGCTGCAAACTTGACAGGTCACTCTTGTGCTACTCCTTGTGTACAGGTCATGCATTTATGAATTCAATCACTGTTGTATAGTTGGCAAATATTTAAACATCCCACATACAATTCTATGTAAAAGTCATATGCCTCTTCTCCATTACCAACCTTTAAAGTGCGCTGTACTGCACCATGCTGGTACGGACTGGCTGAGGCTGTCCATAGTTCAGTTTATATGTAAACGACTTGCCATCAATCTGCACAGGGTGTGAAGTACAGATGTATGCAGATGATACTGTAATTTAAGTCCATGCAAAAACCAAAGAACAAGCAGCTTCTAGACTCAGTGGAAAAATTATAAATGTATCCAAATGGCTTGATGACTCACACCTACTAAAAACAGTCTGTATGTTTTTTACAAAGACACAGTTTGCATTTGACTGTGATCCTAAAGTCTTTGTGTCTGGAGAGATGTCAAATATCTCAGTATAATCCTTCAACTTGTCCTTTAAAAGACAAGTGAAAAAGGTCATGCAAATAACTAAATACAATCTGGCAAATTTTAGGTATATAAGAAGCTGCCTAACAAATTCAACTGCAAAACTATATTTGGACTTAATGATTATCCCCCACTTAATATATTTTATGACTAGCTGGACTCAAAAGACCCAACCCTGAAGCCTGTCTCTCTGTTTACAAACAGGCTTCGAAAGTGTTAGACCAAAAACACATGACTTCCCGTCATTGCAATATTCTTAAAAATTATGACATATTTAGTTGGGAAATCTAATTAAATACAATGTTATGTTACACCCTTATTACAAAATTGATTAAATTAATTATTTCCCCTAAAAAAAATAATTATTTCCTACGATCAATACCCCACAATGACAATGTGAAATAAGTGTGTTTGAAATCTTAGCAAATTTATTGAAAATAAAATGAATAAACCACATGTACATACTGTAAGTATTCACAGCCTCTGCTCAATACTCTGTTGAAGCACCTTTGGCAGCAATTACAGCCTCAAGTCTTTTTGAGTATGATGCTACAAGCTTGGCACACCTATTTTTGGTCAGTTTCTCCCATTCTTCTTCTCAAGCTCCATCAGATTGCCTGGGGAGCTTTGGTGCATAGCCATTTTCAGATCTTTTCAAAGATGTTCAATCGGGTTCAAGTCTGGGCTCTGGCTGGGCCACTCAAGGACATTCACCGAGTTGCCCTGTAGCCACTTTTTTGTTTTCTTGGCTGTGTGCTTAGGGTTATTCATCTTCCAGTTGGAAGATGAACCTTTGCCCCCGTCTGAGGTCCAGAGCACATTTTCAGCAAGGATGTCTCTGTACATTGCTACATTGATCTTTCCCTTTGATCCTAACTACTCTCCTAGTTCCTGCAGATGAAAAACATGCCCACAGCATGATGCTGCCACTACCATGCTTCACTGTAGGGATGATATTGGCCAGGTGATGAGCGATGCCTGGTTTCCTCCAGACATTACACAGTTTTAGCCAAAAAAACATCTAAACTATTTTTTAAAGCAAAGAAGCAAATGTCAAGCTTTATGCAATGGTCAAGTCAATCACCTGACCTGAATAAAATTAAGCATGCATTTCACTAAAGCGAAGACCGAAGGCAAAATACACAGTCAATTACTATTGTTATATAAAAAATGTATATAAAAATGTTTGTAAATCTTACGAAGGGTTCATACAATAATTTTGACAAAACCCTAAATGATGATAAGTCTACACTTAAAGCACATCTTTATAGTTTCCTTTCAAATCCATTGTGGTGATGTACAGAGCTAAAATTATGACAATTGAGTCACTGTCCAAATATTTTCAGACCTGACTGTAACTTGACTCTTTGGCTGAGGGTAAGCATGATATTCATAGTATTGCTTGGACCTTCAGTGGAAAAGGGGCATTAGACTCCATAGTTTTTTGTCTCCGGCATTAGGGTATCAGTAGAAAAGAGCAATGTTTTCATTTCCAAACATTAATTGCCAAAATAATGCAATATTAAGGTCTTAAAGTTATTAAGGTCTTAAAGTTATTATTTTTCAGACTGTCTGGTGGTTAGGTTTCTATTTATTATTGTCAGTTGAGAAAAAGTCCTAATTTGTAGCAATTACCTATGAAGGTAACATAATAATGTTATACAATGTACAGTAAAGGCTGGGGTTAAGGTTAGTTTAAGGTTAGTTAAGGGTTAAGGTTCGGATTACGATTATTGTTCTTTTTACTGTTTGATATATCCAGTATGACTAAAGAAAGGCCATAGTTTTAACCTGGGCAAAGTTGCTTAATCATTAGCCTTTGCAACAGCATTACCTCCCAGGCACATTGCAGGGCATTTTTGTCCTATGGGCGGGCCAGGGTGGATGGTGCTGTTCTGGTTCTGTGTGGTAGGGCTGCTGTTGTTGTGCTGTGACAACAGGGCATTTCATCTGGTGACTGTTAACTTTTACCCTTCACTGTTAGAACACAAATACTTTGGTCTGAGGGCAGAAAATTGTTCTTGATTGTACAATTTATTGCAAGCTTTGTTGAACACCCAAGGTTTTATTGTTCTTGGTTTAGAAGTTTACAATGTTTCAGGCAGTGCTCGAAGTGGGGCAGTACTCACCGGTACCCGACCTTCTACATTTTACTCCTAAGCGTACCTGCACGTTTTTTGCGTACTGCTACTTCTCACATGTAGCCGGTACTCGACCACTGACAGAGAAAGCATCAGTATCAGACAGGTTGGTAGTGATCCTAACATTACAAAAACTACACTACCCAGAGGGCACTAAATGACTTACTTCAGATCTCTTGACGAATCACATAAAGGCAAGCAGTCGGCCCACCCTATCAGAAGTTTGCTTCTCCATGGACGCTAGTTTGAAAAAGCTGTCTGATGCCTGTGGCTGTGGCCTGACCATAACAGATTTTTCACTGCTGAAAAAAACTAAAAAGAAGTGTGTCTTTTTGTAAGTCGTTATGTTAGCCTGGCTTCAGAAAGGTACTAAAAGAATGCATGTGCCAGAGCCAGACACATTAAGTCCAACCAGAAACATTGGGTACAATTCATGAGCTTCAAGCTAAAGATAATAAAAAACATTTCACAATCTCCCGACGTTCTAGAGCGATTATCTCATGAACCGTACATGCTTGATACCGTTAGAAAGAGGAAGATCAGCCAAAAAAGAAAAAAGTGGCTTATCCCTGTGGGTTAAAAACTACCGGAGCTATGGTGCCTCAAATTCGGTCATGTTTTTTAGAAGGTCGCCTTTTTTACTAAAAACGTTACAGGCAGGAAGTATAAAATATCTGGGATTTCAAAAACATATAGAAATATAGTAAGACATGATGTTGACTTGTTTGTATGTTCTCCAAACTCTGCATACTGGTCCAGGGGCACTGGGGGCTTGACAATATGCATTATAAAGCCTTATTCATCATGGTTTACATGCTTTTACACATAAAAACCAACAAAATATACATATGTTCTTTAGTTTTTTTGGGATAAATATTTAACTAAACATAAAATCCAATGACCCAGGATGGGTCTGCTGAGTCCAAAACCATAAGGCACTACACTGTAGATCAAAGTATGACCTTTCCAGAGGCCAAAAAGTCAACTTTGTGCCAGGCGAACCTAAAACCCCTTAGACCTTGAAGGTTGATGTGAGCAGAATGGCTAGCATTAACGAGGAATCTGCAGATACCAACCTTAACGTTACCTTAGTCAATGACACCGACGTCAACAATAACGGGAGTAACAAATCACATGGATGGCCTGACTTATTTTAAACACACGACTCGTTTAAATAAATACATTTATGTTGTTATGAATAAGAAAAAAGTTTTGTTTTTCACTGCAGAAATCTCAAATGTCATAATGATTTGCCAATGCAAGAGATGTGCTTATTATCAGTAGAATTGAGGTTGGGACCCATATCTTTCATTAGCTTACTGGCTGCCTAGCGCCAAATTTAAAATGCAAATGCCCATCAATTGCCCTTCATCTGCTTTGTACACCCAATGTATGGATTTGTAATGAGTTTACTTACAGCTGTAGTGTAAGGGAAATAAAAAATGAGTCAAGAGATAGGATCAAATTTTACATAATCCAGATCAGATCCTTATGATTTCCTATGACATTGTTCAGGGGCACAAAGCCTGCAGCATTGTGAAGGCCACTTTAGTGCTAAGCAATTAGCGTGAGGGCACATTTAATCTGCAGCAAGATGACTACATTTATTTATTTTATAAACCTTGGGACAAGGTTTGACTATTCAAGCTAGTGTCTGGGTGAGAAAACCCATCTGCTCCACTTGTCATGCCATTAGCATTTCTCTTCAGTCAGGGTGCCACCTACGGGACACGGCCTACTCTACCATAACCTCAGCTTCATATGAACACTTGGTATTTGAGGCACCAACAAACTGCTGTTTTCCTGATCTATTCAGAAATGTTGTGAAATTCAAGCCACTTGAATATCTGTGAAAAAACACCTGTCTGAAAGCAACCTTTCTCAAAGGAAAGTTAGAGGAAGCCATTTTTTGAAATTTTGGGGTTAACAAAGCCGCCCAGTGGAGGACAGGTGTCAGTAGGGATTGCCAACTGTTCCGTATTAGGTGGAACGTCACGTATTTTGGGCTAAATTGGTTTGTCCTGTACAGGACATCCCTTGTCCCGTATAGTCATTCAATCACAGTATAGCGCAGCGCCACTGCAAAAATAATGCAGCCCCGGCAAGAACAAAATATGGCAATTATAGGTGTAAGTCACTTCTGACAGCTACCATTTCAATAATGGAACATTTAAAGACTGGCTACTCTTTGTCAAAGTAATGAGCAGTCCTTTTTACATTGGAGATTTCACTACAGATGGTTGACTTGTTATCAGTAATGGGAAAGAAGTCCCGTGGCTGTGTCTGGGTCTATTGGTTCAACTCCCAAGATTCATTCTGGGGACATTGGGATGAGGAATTAGGATAATACAATACAGCAGTGCTCAGAGACGTGCAAACATAGACACAAATAGTGAATCCATATTCCCCCATTGACCGACTAACCAAAGAGTGGTTGATGTCACGGTCCAGTGGATAAATGAGGTTCAAGCTGAGAACCTCAGCAAGATACTGTTGCACAGATTACCATACATTTACCCTAAAAACACAACTCCTTAGGATACTGGCAGCCTGCATCAACATGACCTGATGATTAAACTGTGGGAACAATTTGTTGTGTGTGTGCGTTTGTGTGCTGCAGCATCTAACTGTGCAAATGTATTCCATTAGAACATCATCCGACCTGTCAAACAGTGTTTAATCCGTAAATACTTATATAAAGCAAAAAATAAGGGGCAAAACGTAATTCACAAAACAAATCTTCACACAACACAGACGTACAAGCGGCAATACCTGACAGCACACAAACACTCAAACAGGACTTAAATACATAACTAATTACAGAGTGAATGCAGCTGGGTTGACTAATTGACAACGATATTTTGGTCAACAGACACGTGATGTGGTCAGCTGATATGAGAAGCAGGAAAACAGAATAAACAATACACACAGGTACTAAACCTAAATAACCCACAGGGAAGAAACTGATATCACACACAGGTACTCAATTAACATAACAGAGAAACTAAATGATGTCCATTCTCCTGAGGGGTTGACCGTGACGCTTACAATAATAAAGGAAGCACATATTTTAGTGTTATAGATTTCTATGCTGCCCAAGCAGGTTCAGTAATGTCAGTAATACATAAAATATTGACATACTTACTGCTTCTACAACTTGCTTAACATAAATATTGTGTTACTAATTCATTCCCGAGTGTTGCAGTGTGCCATTGGCTATCCACAAATATACAGTATAATCAACCAAAAAAATGCTGCATCTGATTTACACTGGAATCTAATACACTGGATTTTTCCACCACTGTAATTATCTCCATTAAAAAAATATATATATTTTTTTCATGAATAATGTAGTGGCCAACAATTACTCAATTTAACTGATACTATATGATTGCATCAAAATCGTCACCCCAATGACCACTGCTCATTTCACAGCATTAATACAGAGTGGCTGCTTTCCATTTGGACGAGCTGTAGTGTTGAATTGCTTTAATGGCTGATTCGATGGATAGAATGGCCTGTGCTGTGGCAACTGTGTGGTTGGACGGCTTTCTGCCTGGACATCATGTTCCTATTGTTGCGCTGCAGTAATCAGGTATCAGGGATTCTGCAGAGTTGGAGTTCTAAGTGAGTAAGGGTTGTGAGGGGGAGGCTAGAGAAGGACAGTGCGGTACAGTGTGGTAGGCTGTTGTGTGAATCAGTAAGCAGAAAATACCAGCCCCCAAGCGCTGATGTACTTTTTAGAGAATGTCTCTTGCAGTTAATGGTGGATGTTGTATGCTTAGAATGCATTTCATGACATTTACATTTTTACATTTTAGTCCTTTAGCTGACACTCTTATCCAGAGGAACTTACAGTGAGTGTATATAGGTGAAACAACTACAACTCAGTACTAAGAACATTCAATATTTGAAACAGTGAATAAGCAAAAAAAGTGCTAGAATAGGATCATACAGATAAACAAAACTTTAGGACGACAGAGTTGGAATTCAACTAATTTATGTACTCATTGAAGAGGAATGTTTTCAGATGTTTCCTGAAGATGGGTACAGACTCTGCTGTTTTAGATTCCAGTGGAAGTGGAGCGTGACTATGTAGATGTGACGTTACAACGTGTATGAATGTTGTAATTCTTCTCGTGGCTTTGCCAAGATAAAACTGAATAACTCCGAATCTTGCCTCTTGCAAAGAAAGGAGAGCGTGAGTTGAAGTTGTCCATGAGCGTAGGAGCAGGACCAACTTTTGGTAAGTATTCTGATTAATTATTTTGTCATTTTGACTGTATGCCTCCACTTGACAGATTGCCTGCGAGCTTCTCCTGGACTTTATGGTAATTTCACTGCTGTGCGACAGTAAGTCGCTTGGTTATGACTAGAGGTCGAACAATTGATTTTTCAAGGCCGATACGATTATTGGATTTTTCAATCGATTAACGATTATTGGAAACCAAAAAAGCTGATTTCGATTAATCCCCTGGTTCCACTTCAGTGTAATAGTCCCACACTTGGTACTCGTCTCTTCTCTAAAATGGATGAAACTGTCCAGTTAATGACAGTAAATAAATATACAGTAGAAAAACAAAGCCCTGTAGTAACAAGAATACTAAGGAGGTTAGGAGAAAAACATAACCTCAGAAGTTTGACTGATAAAACTATAGTTTATAGTTCAGGTTATGGACATGGTGAATATAAGGTACCTTTAATTCATTTTTAACAATCACATTTATGCTATTTATGCAATAAATCATATTTTAATAATAGGCATAGTATGCCTATTAACTTTGCCTATTAAATCTGTTTTGTAAAACAAACTCTTTGGTTTTGCCATCAGGATTTTGCCCACAGCTGGGGGGCGATACGTCTGGTTGCAAAAGAGCTAGATTTCTGTAATAGTCTATGAGAATTTGAGACACTTCTCACTTGATTTATTACCTCAGTAAACATTTTCATTATGAGTATATGGTCTCAATTGCTAGATTTAAGCCTTCTGCAATACATAATGTTGTTAATCTTTTGAATTATGGTCTCGTTGATTTTAAAATCAGCAATAAAGCAAAAAAAAATGTTTAGGGCGTGGCTATGGCGTTTGGTTGTACGACAAGACACTCAAAGGAGTTGGCAGTTCAGTTTTTCCAGTAAGAAACGTTACATTTTGTTTTAATACTGTAATATCAATTAGCTGGTTAGATTACTCCTCCTTTTCATCTAAATTGTCACATCCGTAACCAAGATGTCTGCGCCCGTATTGGCAAATCCGATGACCCAAAAGAAATCTTAACAAAACAATGGGTGACGACACAAATGTTACGTCCAGTGATATATACGGTCTATGGGCCGGACGTATAAGGAATGGTGTCATCTGCATAGAGGTAAATCATAGAGTCACCTGCAGCAAGAGCAACATCATTGATATACACTCACCTAAAGGATTATTAGGAACACCCGTTCAATTTCTCCGTAATGCAATGATCTACTCAACCAATAACATGGCAGTTGCTCCAAACTGAATGTCAGAATGGGAAAGAAGGGTGATTTAAGCAATTTTAAGCGTGGCATGGTTGTTGGTACCAGATGGGCCGGTCTGAGTATTTCACAATCTGTTCAGTTACTGGGATTTTCACGCGCAACCATTTCTAGGGTTAACAAAGAATGGTGTGAAAAGGGAAGAACATCCAGTATGCTGCAGTCCTGTGTGCGAAAATGCTTAGTTGATGCTAGAGGTCAGGCAACTTTGACTGAAATAACCACTTGTTACAACCGAGGTATACAGCAAAGCATTTGTGAAGCCACAACATGCACAACCTTGAGGCGGATGGGCTACAACAGCAGAAGACCCCACCGGGTACCACTCATCTCCACTACAAATAGGAAAAAGAGGCTACAATTTGCAAGAGCACATCAAAATTGGACAGTTGAAGACTGGAAAAATGTTGCCTGGTCTGATGTTTCTTGATTTCTTTTGAGACATGCAGATGGTAGAGTCAGAATTTGGCGTAAACAGAATGAGAACATGGATCCATCCTGCATGTTACCACTGTGCAGGCTGGTGGTGGTGGTGTAATGGTTTTAAGGATGTTTTCTTGGCACACTTTAGGCCCCTCAGTGCCAATTGTGCATCATTTAAATGCCACGGCCTACCTGACCATTGTTTCTGACCATATCCATCCCTTTATGGCCACCATGTACCCATCCTCTGATGACTACTTCCAGCAGGATAATGTACCATGTCACAAAACTTGAATCATTTCAAATTGGTTTCTTGAACATGACAATGAGTTCACTGTACTAACATGGCCCCTACAGTCACCAGATCTCAACCCAATAGAGCATCTTTGGGATGTGGTGGAATGGGAGCTTTGTGCCCTGGATGTGCATCTCACAAATCTCCATCAACTGCAAGATGCTATCCTATCAATATGGGCCAACATTTCTAAAGAATGCTTTCAGCACCTTGTTGAATCAATGCCACATAGAATCAAGGCAGTTCTGAAGGTGAAAGGGGGTCAAACACAGTATTAGTATGGTGTTCCTAATAATTCTTTAGGTGAGTGTATACAGAAAATAGAGTCTTCCTGGGAATTGAACACTGAGGCACCCCCATAGAGACAGCCAGAGGTTTGAAAAGCAGGCCCCCTGATTTAACACACTAAAATCTGTCTGAAAAATAATTTGTAAACCAGTCAAGGCAGTCCTTTGAAAAACCCAGGCTCTTTAACCTGCCAATGAGGATATTGTGATTGACAGAGTCGAAGGCCTTGGCCAGGTCAATGAAGACTGCTGCACAGTAGTGTCTTCGGTCGATAGCAATTATGATGTTGTTTTGGACTTTGAGTGAGGCTGGGGTGCACCCACAACTGGCTCGGAAACTGGATTACATGTCAAGGAGGCTGCGGTGGGATTCGAAATGGCTGATAATTTGTATATTAATAAGGCTTTCGAGAGGCAGGGCAGGATGGAGGTCAGTCTATAGCAGTTTGGATCTAATCTGTCCCCCCCTTTGAATAGGGGGATTACTGCAGCAGCTTTCCAATCTTTAGGGATATGGATGAATCAAAATAGAGGTTGAAAAGGCTGGTGATGGAGCAGTGATAATTACCTCAGTATTAGATTGTGTAGTCCAGCAGATTTGAAGGGGTCGAGATTTTACAGCTCCCTCAGAACATCTGCTGTCTTGATATGGGCAAAGGAGAAACGTGGAAGGTTTTGGCTGGATGCTGCGGAGGGTGAAGGGCTATTAGTTAGGGTGGGGGTTGCCAGATGGAAAGTATACCTGCCATAGCAAAATGCTCATTGAAGTTCTCAACTATGGAGGACTCATCAGCGGTGACAGTATTTTCTAGCCTTAGAGCTTTGGGCAGCTGTGCGGAGGTGTTCTTATGCTCCATGGACTACTGGAGTCCATGCAGAATAAGACATTTTTAGAATTAGTGCTGCAGGAAGCAAAATTCTGTTTGAAAAAGCTAGCCTTAGCATTCCTAACCATCTGTGGCTACCAGTTCTTGGTTTCCTTGAAGAGTTGCAGGTCGCAGAGATTGTTCAAGGCTAAAACGGTGAGCCACAGAATGTTTTTATGCTGGCTAAGGGCAGTGAGTTCTGGAATGAACCACAGGCTGTATCTACTTTTAGTTCTAAACTTTTTGAAAGGAGCATGTTTATTTAGAACAGAAAGAAAGGCATCCTTAAAGAATGACCAGGAATCCTCTACTGATGAGATAGGGTCGATATCCATCCAGGATACCTGGGCTAGATCTAATAAAAAGGTATGTTCACAGAAATGTTTTAGGGAGCGTTTAACAATGATGCGGGGAGGCCTTTACACTGTAGACCCATTACAGATGCAGGCAATGAGGCAGTGATCTCTGATGTCATGGCTGAAGACACCAGAGGTGTATTTAGAGGGCATGTTAGTTAGGGCGATATGTATTAGGGTGCCCTTGTTTGCATTGATGATTTGTGTGAGGTTGAGGGCATCAATTTTTTATAATTAATTGTTTGAGGCATTAAACATGTCCCAATTTAATGCAACCTAAGGTCTTTTTTTGAATGTACACAACTCAAACTTTTGTTTAAAAGCATAATTAGGACGGAAACGACACTTAAGATTTTCCCTATTTTTGGTTTTGGTCAAATCACTGTTTGAACGGGAGGGATAGGAGCACTAATATGATAGCATAAAATAGCTATTTTTAAAACACTAAGTTAGGAAAAAAGAGAGGTACTCTAGCCTAGCCAAGGCTCATGGTGTTAGCACAGATCCCAGGCTAGCTGAAAGGTAAGCTAACTCGGTTGCTACCTCAGCTACAAATTTCAGAGCTGCCAACTTTTCAAAAAACCTTGGAGTGAGATTTTGTCAGGGGTGACCAAAATTATGCCACGCACGCAGGTTGTTGGCTCAGATATCAGAGAATTGTAATTAATTTGACGTTGTACCCATGTTGTACCCTGCATTCTGGTGGTTTGTGGGGAGTCCCAAAGCCGTTGATAGGGGCAGCCTATTGGAGATGG
>JACXGM010006571.1:0-32490 GCA_016801145.1 Umbra pygmaea | reverse complement strand
GCTACACTACCGCTACACTACTCTATGACCATGGTTCCTGTACAGCTACCACTAACGGGTTTATTGTCAATCTGCAACCTCACTCAGCACTACGGTAACAACAGCAAACCATGTCATTTGTTAAATACTGTGAATATATATTAAATGGAACATCAAACTAACTCACGGCTTGAATTGAATTAATGCGCGTAATGAGACATTACCATAACCAATTAACGAAGTGGCTAAAGAACATTTAGGCTGTTATAGTCACTACACCGAGTACCGATCCGATACTAGGGCCCTATGAAATCTGTGTTATTTTTTGGCCAATTCCGTTTGATTTTTTCCAAATTCCGTGATTTCCGTTATTTTTTTTCCAATTTCCGTGATTTGGACAAAAGTTGCATTCAGAAGCCCGAAATATAGAGAATTTTGCTGTACAGTTTGCACAATCATTGCCAGGTAGGCTAAATTTACTTTCCATATGATCAAAGTACTTATTTCTAGACAGGCAGAAAGCTATTTCACGAAATATTAGTCATGTTAATAACACATTATTTCGTCTTACAGATGAATCTACCCACAATGAAAAATAAAAGAGTAGACAAAGATTTCCTAAGATATGGAAGAAAGGTGGAACAACGACAAACAAAATTTTTATAAACGTTATTTTAAGAAGTTGTATCAGGCGCAATCGTGTGGACAAAGCCATCGCATTCAGCAACAGTCCCGCTATTTCGACCTTGCTCTCACTGAGTGCGAGCTGCCTGATTAGCAAGACCGTCAGAGAATTGCTTCAGGCGAAGGAACATAGTAGCCTATACCTAGTTATATGCATTTGGATAAGTGATTGAATGGAAAAAACAAGCGTTGTTTGATTGGAAAATTTAGAATGGAGTGAATACCGTTGTTAATAGCTGTCAGTTATCAAGCGGACTACAACGTTTGAATATGACGGAGCGCATGCTGGCCAAATTCGGTAGAGAAACACACTGCATATAGCCTATCAATAGAGCGCAAATTAACTTCCATGTTTGCTGCCTTTTGTATTAGGACAAACTCAATGACAGTTGTTAATATTACTGGAATATATTTGGATTATCGAAAAAAATATATATAGATTGCTCGAAAATATGCAAATTCCGCGAGATTCCGTGTTTGAAGTAAATTCTGTTTTTATTGATAGATTCCGCGATTCCGTCCGTGTTCTCCGCAACGCGGAAACCATAGGGCACTACGATACCAGTGTGTTAAAAAAAGGAAATGATCATACTATGCCTGCATGACTGTGATATGATTATCATTGTGGTAAGCACCGCACTTAGCAAATACATGGGGCTCACGTCGGAGCTCCAAATGTCCGTGGTAAAGCCTAATTACATGCATGTCTTTCAGTATATGAAATGTGTTCCTTAATTGTCTCGTATATTTTTGGTAGCGCAGTTTCTGAGATCTATTTACAAAAAGAAGTGTTATGTATATAGCGCCTTTCCATAGCTATTACAATACATTTAGACACTCAGACATAAATTACAGTCACATGGTTATATGTGTTCACATTATACAAAATGCATGTTAAATATATATGTTTTCAACTGGGTCTTCTACAACCTGGCAAACAGTACCTTGGCTCTCCAAAGGCTCCATTAAATGGCGAAATCCCACATTTCTGATGACAGACAGGGGTTGGTCATTCAGGACAATAAACTCCAGGATTTTGTCGGTTAACTTTGTTGCCTTTTGCCTGTCTTTTGGGAAATTTTGAAGGCAATTTCCAGAGTTTGCTGCTGCAGTTTGTCCTTATTTTTTCCCCTTAGCTTTGGTAAATTCGTCATGCTCTTTAGCGTGACGCGTCTTAAAATGTTTGATTAAGTTGCTGGTGTTTAAATTTGCAACACTCGTGCCACCCCTCGAAATTGTTTGCATATGTTGCATGTCGCCGTCTTACTGGTGGGTACATCCAAAGTACTAAAGTACTGCCAAACCGCAGACATGATGCGCTATGTTAGCTTCTTTTACCGAGGCGTCAGGTGATCTATTCTTCTTCGCCCCTCTAAAACTGTTTTAAGAGAGGTGAAGAAGAACTGTGTCAGAGCTAAAAGAGCTAACCAGTAAATAGATTCCTATTTCTAATGAATTACGTAGTATCGGATCGGTGCCTGGACTCCAGTACTCGCCGATACCGATGCCAGCATTTGCGGCAGTATCGGAGTCATTTCCGATACTGGTATCGAAATCGGAACAACTCTAGTTACAAGTGGTACACAGCTCCAGGTATGAGGCTGGAGTCACACGCCAGAGCAGAGAAACATAAGCTAGCTGCCAAATGCCTTCAGCAGACTCGATCAGTTTTATGCCTCACCCCTGCAATCGACACACACACACACACACACACACACACACACACACACACACACACACACACACACACACACTTACCTCAGGATAATTGGAGTATCCATCTATCTATCTAACATGGATTATCTGGTGCGTGTGTGTGGTGTGCGTGTGTGTGTTACATGGGTTGGAGTAGCCTGTTCAATCTGTATTAGGCTATTATTAATCTAGTGTTCTGTAATGTAAATAAATATGAGATTAAATCTACTCTAATTTCATGCATGAGGTTATGGGCATTTGGCACGCTGTTGGGTATGAATGGTTACTAAATGTGATTGCTTATGTAAATTAAATGAATGCTTTTTCAATTACAGAAATCATTGAAATAAAATGATTTTTTTCAGAATTTCTTTGATTTGAATATCTTTAGTAGTGCATAGTGTAGGTTTGAAGTTTCAATCCTTATGGTCTTAAAATGTCATAAAAAGGTCTTACATTTTGAATGAGTACATTTGTTTACAAAGGTTTAGGCACCCCTGGCAATTTCCATGATTTTTATTTATAAATATTGGGGTGTTTGCATCAGCAATTACAGTTTGATTTTTCAAATAACTGAAGGACACAGTAATATTTCATTAGTAAAATGAGGTTTATTGGATGAACAGAAAATGTGCAAACCCTTTCCCTAAACCATAATGTTGAACAATCCTTGTTTTTTGAGAGTTGTTTTGAGGCCCTCATGTTGCCACTCTTCAGAGGAGAGTCAAAGAGAACAATAACTTAGCAATTGGCTACCTTAAATACGTTTTCTCATGATTGGATGCACCTGTCTAAAGTGCAAGGCTTAATGAGCTTACCAAACCAATTGTGTGTTCTAATTCATCAGTGCTAGGTAGTTACAGGTATCCAAATCAACAAAATGACATAGGGTGCCCAATTTATGCACCTGTCTAATTTTGTTTTGATGCATATTGCACATTCTCTGTTAATACAATGAACCTCATTTCATGACCAAAATATTACTGTGTACTTAAGTTATTTGATAGCTCAAAATGAAATTTCTGATCCAAACACCCAATTACTTATAATGAAAATAGTGGAAATTGTTTTAAACTTTTGCATACTGCTGTATATATGACTGTTAATTTATAAAATGTTCCCTTTCTGTATTTTTTGCAACTTACCTACCTTCCACAAATTAATATACTGATTCTTAAGGTAATATGCTATTGTTCATGATAATAATTTTTTATTTTAATCAAGTATTTTGTATTTAATAGTCTGCCTCAGAGTTTGATGGCAATTTGCATATGGGTGGTTGACATATGAACCTGAAAGTTGTTTATAACCTTCCAATATTAGGCATGAAAATTGAGTTATGTTTTACCATTTCTTAGCTTTCCAAAAATAGTTGTCTTTTAGCTTTTGTTTTTGAATCTGAATTTATTTACCAATTTGTTTTATTAGTGCCTAAAACTGTCATATGGTGTGAAAGGAGAGAGTGTATAAATTAAAACTAGGGTGTACCTTTTTTTAAATAACTAACTTTATCATAATTCTTTATCATTACTATCTTGAGATATAGCATTTCCTTGTGCAAATTTATTACATGTTGTATTATTTTTCTTAATCATCGTCCAAAATAAGGCATGTGTCTTCAATCTGTCAATATATTTTAGGGTAATTCTGCCAAACCCTATTACAAATCTGACAAAGTGCTTGGGACTGTTGGTGAAACTATTCTCCATGTGTTAAGCTTAGATTTTTATGATTTATCATTAAACAAGCTTTGCTATTGTCACAATTATGGTCACACCAAATGATATAGTGTCACACCATAGGATAAACCACAATTTGTCATGCAAAAGCATGTATTATATGCATTTTACATTCAAACAAAACAGAACAAAATTCACAATTCTGCCACATTCAGGTTAACAGAGAAACAGTGTTTTTAAATATTTTAAATTAATAAACAATAATTACATTAAACATCCACAAATACTCGCAGGGGAGTTCATCACCGAAGAATGGACCCTACACCGACACTCTACTAACAAACACCACCACAAAGATTTATTATTCTACACTGAGAATTGTACATGTACAATTTGTACTCCATAGTGTAAAAAATTGTACTCCGGTCATCAGTACTCTGGATTTTCTACGCTTTGGCATTTGCTATGTAAGATTATTTTAGTCAAGCAACATTTGGCTCTGTGTGAGATCGGATTCCCTGTCACCTAAATACAGTTATTTTGCTACAGAATATTATGACATTATGTAAGACAAATAGTACAACACTAATAAAAATATGTTTTAAGAAAGGTGATGTCCAAAATTATATTGAATAAAGCGAAGCATAAAATGTAATCTCAAAATAATTCCTTTTATTATCTGTGTTTTTTTGCACACTGCACATATGAGCCCAATTGTAGCTGTTGTTAGATTAGCTATAATCTATCCTGAACTTTAAAATATACTGTTGTTGTTATTAGACCTTAAGAAAAGAATGCCTAAGGAATTATTTGTATGGAAGCATTTCATCAAAGTAACATGATGAAAAGCAAACTCTACAGTTTTCATATAGTTTGACATTGAATATGATGTAGCCAGCCACTTAAACTGCAAGTTGCGTCTGCTTTTGCTGTGCTAATGGAGCTATGTCTAACAATAATAAAGCTATACGGTATTTATTTAAACTAGTCACAATTCTGTTCAATTTCTATTATTTTATTTCATTTTTTAACAGTTCAATCCATCATGCGCTTTATTTTAGAACAACAGACAATAGGATTTTTCGATTTCCCAATCGGCCGAAAATCTTTAACACTTATGTCAGCCTTAGCTGTGCTAAGTTTGAATGAACTAATCACAATATAGCCATTATATCTTGTTACCTAGTCAAATAGTTATAAAACCAGAGACAAAGCTTGCATGTTTATTCCCCAAATAAGTTTGATGTACCTAGGTTAAAGATATTACATCCAAAACACACCTTGTCCTGTCAAGACAAGCAGTTCTTTATCTGTAACACACAGTTCCCAATCCCTGGCACTTGCTGCGCATTTTTGCGAGGGGAATGTCGCTGTGGTTCTGCCATTTAATTGACGCGTTCTGCTGGTTGGCCAGTTACACAATTTTATTATATTAAAATCACAATGTGCATAGTATTGTGTTTAATCAAAAGTAAACAGATACATTAAATGAAATGAAACATTATAATTATAACACTGTCCCGTGTTAGCCAGGACGTCCCATATTTTTATTCACAACCATGAATAAAGAATGGTACCCTCACACTTTCCAACTTCTCCCAACCAGGGTGCCAGGGTGGATTGCAGAGGTCTTGAAAAAGAAGGGTCAACAAATATTGACTCTTTGCATTAACTTAATGTAAAAGCCTTTGACACTTAAGAAATGCTTGTAATTATACTTTAGTATACCATAATAACCACAGACAAAATGATCTAAGAACACTGAAGCAGCAAACTTTGTGGAGACCAACACTTGTGACACTCATGACCGTAATTGTGCGGTGTGACAACACTGCACATTTAGGAGTGACTTCGTTTTGAATTGCCATTGTGTATGAAATGTGTTATATAAATAAACTTGCCTTGCCTTTGTCAGCAGAATGTGCACCTGTGTAATGATCGTGCTGATAAACTTCTTTAAATACTACAGCTATCTCGTAAACCACACCAAAGAAATCCTGCAATATTTATCAGAAAATAATCAAGTGTGTACTTTACATATTTTCCTAATATATATATATATTTTCTCTGTCTCTTTTCAGCTGTATTTGGCAGTACAGAGTGTTCATGTGGGCGAAATCATTTTACGTGTGCAGTAAGCGCATTTGGGGAGTGTACATGTATCCCGGCCCAGTGGCAATGTGATGGGGACAATGACTGTGGAGATCATAGTGACGAGGATGGATGCAGTAAGTAATGCCATAGTAATGCCATCTCCATGTGTATTTGTCTCTGGCTGTCTTTTATGTTTTCTTTGCTTTATTTTCTTTAATTTATTTTCTTTTCTTTGACTATTTAATTCAACATAAAGTATGCCACACAGTTATTTGGTTTAAATCCATTTCCTTTGTGTTAGCATGGCTAGTACATTTCTCGCTAGAGCCTAATACAGTACATGACAGGTAGGGCTGGGCGATATGGCCAAAAATGTATATCACATTTTTTTCATATGATGTGGGTGACAGTATATAAAGAAGATATATTTAAACTCTGAAAATCTAGCTTTTTCTGCTATACAAATAAATAAAACCAAACATATACGGTATGTGACGGGATATGGAAAACTAGGCTTATCATCAAAACCATTTACATTTTGTGAAAGTACAGATTCTGAGCTCTAAAAAGCTCTAATATCAAACACTTTAATTGGAAAGGTAGGATGCTTTAAGGTTGACACAATTGTAACAGAAATTCAGAGAAATTCCTCCATAGAATGTTGCTACTACTTGAACTGCATAGCTTACCACGTCCTTTGTTTAAGAACTCATCTTTAAGTATCAACATTTGGTGGAGCGTGGCTGCCACACAAGGGACAAGGGTGAGAAGTGTGCAATTGGGAACAGCTGCGTTCATTTAGACTCATTAAGACTCGTTATCGGAGCATAAAGCTTCCCGGACTGACAAGTGTCAGTCATTATCTATCACTGCTATGTAAATATTAAAAAATATAAAAACAAAGCTAACTCTGCACTTGCTTCCAACCTCCTTTGATCACCCATCCCCTTTACACTAAGGTTGTGTAATAACAAACACCATTTTCATAGGTTGTCTAGTGTACGAAAAGCATTTCTAGCTGTAGTTTACCAGTAATTCCATAACATACATTTTAATTCAAATAGGTTTTTGATGTTATTAATGTATTTCTCAACATTCTTTGTGTAACTCAGGGCTGTTGTCTTTATATTCATTTATTTATTTAACCAGGTAAGTTGTCTAAGAACACGTTCTCATTTGCAGCAACGTCCTGGGTAGGTCACAAACAATTACTATGTGCAAACAAAGAAATAAAAATAAAAAAAATAGCAGAAAGCAACACAATCATCTAAACAAACACAGCAATAAAATTATCTTCAGGCAAACATCTAAAATGCCTTAAGGAGACCAGTTCCTCCAACTTAAAAGTACTTTGTTACTCGTTCCACATCCGAGGGGCAATGAAAGGTTAAAGCATTTCTACCTAATTTAGTGGAGATTTTAGGGATCTCCAGTGATAGCCATTCCTGGCCATGGCCCGTCAATATAAGAGTTAAAACTGAATGTAAGGTGGTAGCTTGTGCAAAAGAGCTTTATAGACAAAAAGTGCGAAATGCATTTCTCTGCGAGACTTTAAAGAGCCAGTCTACTTTTTGAGATCTCAGGCTGTGTACCACGCAAAGACTCCATTTCAGTTTCTCACATGCTGATAAAATATATGTTTATTTTATTTTTTAGCAATAGTGATATTTAAAAAGAAATTACTTTATTTTCATGCAATACTAACTAGTAACCCCTTGGATCTTACACCTAATTCTGTGATGCCTTGCAGAACAAACGACACAATAATAGTCTTTAGGGTTTAGAGCCTTACTGAGGCTTCTCCAACTTTGCCCAGACCCCCAACATGAGGCAGATAAATCAGATTATCTACCTTGTCACGTCGCTCTTCAGCAAACTCCCCATGTGCAGATCAGCTGCCTGTAAATTCAGTCACGGAAGTATAGTTGGTGAGTGTAATCATCCTGTACTTGAGCTGACCTTCGTGTTGGATGAGTAGTGTGAAAAGAATTGGCCGGCTCTGCAACATGTGGTTGGATGAACGAACCCCAAGGATCTGGAGCAGCTTTTTTTCATTGCAAAGATGTGAAAGATTCTGTAAAGGAATTATGAGGTAAAAATAATCCATTCTTGTCTTCTATTTCAAATTTTTATTATTGCAATGCTCTTTTTTTCTGGTTACCAAGACAAAACCCTTAAAAAAAATAGTTATGCTTATAACACCATAGTTTTTAGTAGAACTGCCTTTCTATACTTAAGAAAATGGTTACATTAGCAGTGAGAAATGACATTGGGTTTCAAGCAAACTGCATAAAGAAAATGATTCTACAAAGATTGTGTATACCAAACAATACATCTGTACTAAATGCAGAGCCTACAAATGTTTTTGAAATTACAAAAGTCACAGATGGTAGCTTTAAGGCTAGGGCTGATTTCAAGCTTTTACTGTTAACATACAAAGCACTAGACATGTCTCATCTCTCAGCCAACCACACCAGACAGTTACTCCAGCCACTCTGCCCACTCCACCCAGTTACTCGACCCACTCAAACTAAACCACAGTTACTCCCCGCAGTGCGCAGTGCGCACCCTGAGTACCAGCACCAACCGCAAATCCGCCACATAATATTCTTAACACTAATCTTACAAATTCTCACATCTGGCAGGTAAAATAAGACAATAACAAAGTAAAAAGTCGAACATAATTGGTAAATAATTCTTAAAGTAAGATAAAATATTTTAACTTAGTTTTATTTTTATTTATTTTTTATTTAACCTTTATTTAACCAGGTAAGTTGACTAAGAACAATTTCATATTTACAGCAACAACCTGGGAGCAATTAGGGTAAAGTGTCTTGCCCAAGGACACAACAACATTTGGCTCAGTCGGGAATCGAACTGGCAACCTTCTGACTACAAGTCTGACTCCCTACCCACTGAGCCATCTGCGCCCCCAGATGTGCTGGGCGGTATGACCAAAAATGTATATCACAGTATTTTTTTTTATTCTACCGGTTTCACCATATATGACAGTATTTTTATTTTTTTCCATGCATAATCAGGTGTTCCCAGCATTTTATACTGGTTGAGAGAGGAATTATTGCAGTAGATTAATACATTTTTGGGTATTCCAAGATGTGCTTGCGGCTAAGGTGGTGGAGCAAATTGCTCGTATCTGATGTTGTGAGTAGAATTTACAGCTGTTGCACCAAATAAAAATAAGACTAGTCGCAGCTAAGTCCACCGTAAGCAATGTGCGTCTGTGAGATCAGAATGTTACTAGTGATAGTTGCTAGACAGTGTTTTTTCCTTAATCCAAATAGATAAAATGGACAAAGAAAGTTTCAAACATTCCAACGTTTCTCCCTGGCAACCGTTTCATTTCTTTTACATGAAGTGTAAAAGAAAAGAGAAGCTACCTTAGCACCGTTTAGTACCGTTTGCTAGTTAGTACCGTTTTAACAAACAAACATGTTGGCTTGAACAAAACTGTCTTTTTCCAAAGAAATTACGGCTAAATCTTAATACAATCAGAGTCAGAAAACAATACATTTTAAATAATTTATATAAATCAGCACCCTGCGCCCTGGCTGTGCCTGCTAGCTACTAGGCGTAGCTCATTGAGTGCTTACGCCCGGCTGGTGCAACAGGTATAATTATAAAGTCAGATGTAAAGGGCATTTTAGTTCGGATGTACAGTTAGGACCTATATATGTTCAGCTGGTGCAACCGGCCCCTAAGCACTACTCACCACGCCTCGCAGTCGCACCATGCGTGTTTAGAAGAGAAACATTGAAAAGGGTCCGAATTGAAACAGTGTCGCGCAGTGTAGCGTTGCGGACGTTATTTATTCAAATACACCGGTATCGCGGTATATAATAATTCATAACATAACAATAACAAACACCGGTACATCACATATTTTTTCTATTTTTTTATTACCACAGTATTTATAATAATAATTATTATTAGAACTGCAAGCATTTTTGACGGGGTCCAAGCCATCCATGGCAAGTCCCCCCTTGTGCAAGTTGCCCCGATGACCCGCAGAGCCCATGAAAGCAGAACCTATGACATTGGAACCGTAGGTGCGATGGCTGTGATGCAAAAGCTGGAAAATATGTAAAACCCAAGTTAAAATGTCTGTAGTAATTTGCACGTGCTCTGACATTTCCAAGGCATTCTAAAATGTTGAAAGAAGTGCTTTGAAAACGGTCAAATGTCAGAGAAGATGAAAACAGTCTTTAGAAAGAAAACACAGGGGATTACAAACTAAGAAAGCAGATGATGAAATGCCATCACATAGTCGATCCGTAAATTGTCATTCGGAAAACAGGTTTTCAGATGGCATACGTAATTGGAGTGTCATACAGCTGTGGCTGATGATTCATGTAGCGTATTTGAATGAACTGACATTTGGTTTAATTTGTCCTAATTGCGCAGGGACAGTGCTTAAAGTTGACATTGACATTCACAAAATCAGGTTCTATATCAATTCACTGTAGTAATTTTATGTATATCTGCCCATCTTGTCTGTACACTGTGCCTTACACATTAAACAAAACAGAACCAAATGATGAGTTACCTACATTTGTCCAAAGGAAACAATTTCATAAAACGTTTGCAACTTTTTTTCAGTAACTTTATCCCATATCCCTTTCACTCTTCAAATTAGGTTGCTACTTTATGCTGCGGCCAACTGTTCATGTAGCGCATTTGAATGAACTCATCTTTGATTCAATTTGTCCTAATTGCGCAGGTTCAAGGCTTAAAGTTAACATTGATCCATAAAATCATGGGTTCTATAGCAATTTACTGTAGTAATTTGTGCATATATTTAGGCATATCTGCCTATCTTGTCTGTACACTTTGCCTTACACATTAAACAAAACAAACCATAACCAAATAACAAATAATGAGTTACCTACTTTTGTCCAAAGGAAACAATTTTATAAAACATTTAGCAACATTTTCTCTGTAACTTTATCCCATTTCCCACTGTTCAGGTAAGGTCACTCATTTAGGCTGCTGCCAACAGTATACATTAGGTCTGCAACTAACGATTATTTGGATAATCGATTAATATGTTGGTTATTTCTTTGATTAATCGATGAATCAGATAAACAAATTAACAAATATTTCCATGACTTTATTTTAAAAAAAGTGTTAAAATTGTCAATTTGGAATAACAACAGACCTAAATGTATGTTATAAAACATGTGCAAAACATATGCTCATTTCTTGAGTAAGGTGCAAAATATGGTATTTAATGCCTTGCTTAGACAGACCTGAGATGTTAAAATTATTGTCTACAAAACAGTTATAGAAACAGCTTTTATAGAACATAGTTTTAAATAACCTTATATTACGGCCTGTCGAATAGTTATTTCGTTTCGCTTTATGTACCTGTTTACGCTATTTTGACATATTTAGAATTACTTTTATTTTGAAACGGATTTTGGAGTTTCTACTGTGCGCAACAGTAGTTGAAAAAACAAAAGTAAATCACGTTGTTAAACGTTTAACAACTTAGCATCCCGGAAGAGGCACAAGGTTAGCATACGTTGTAATACTGTAATAGTAAGATCTGGTTTGTGTTTTACATTAGTTTTGCACTATAACACTTTTTTTGTTTACTTGGGCTCTGCCGGGTTGTGTTAATGAGCTTGCTAGATTAACGTTAGCTCTACTGCGTCTGCTCTACCACAAACATTAATTAGCCAGCTAGTTAAATACACTTGTGGTGCAATGTTCTAGTGGATTTTATTTAATAGACCTTTTAAGCTGGATTGCGACCAAACACTGGCTATTTGAGAAATAAGAACTAACTGCTGTGGGAGGAACTAACCCTCATTTCAATAATGCTATTATTATGTAGTATCTTACCCTGCTGTTGAGTCCCCTTCGCTTATCGCTCCAAACTTTTCTTTTCAAATGCGTCCTCATTACAGTGGTGCTCCGGTGAAATGCCATTTGTTTTACAGAGTTTGCACGTAAAACTTTTTATTTTAATTTAAAGTGAAGTTCTGCCATAATATCCAAGATTTCGGTCAGACAGTTATAGGCTATAGATGTTGTGCCCTGTGCGTGATCTCGTAGGATCTCTGTAGCAGTATATTTAAATAAAACTTACCTGATTGTTGCTACCACGAGATCCCGTGAGATCCCGCGGTATCCCGTAAGATCACGCACAGAAGACAACATATATAGCCTAGCAGCCAAGATTAGCAGCCATCAGGCAATATACTTCTGGTGTACTTACAAACTTTTCAATGCCTCGTTTTATAAGTACAGATACTAGTTGTACTACTGTAAAAGTTTGGTAACATTCTCTGTATTTTAGTGGGGTTATTTACGAGATAACAACTTGGTTCCATTAACTCCTATACTAAGCCATTTGTCTGATCGCGCTAACTCGACCATTGTTATAACAAGGGAATAAAGCTTAGGGGGGGTTGTTTGGCTCGAGGTCAAGGTGCAATTGACCCTAGGTTTATATTATTCTGAACCATCACTTTAAATGTATTGAGTTATTGGCCAAAGCACATAAACGTTGATAAAAGCGCCCCCTAATGGCCGATCTTCGCCAAATTTGGTACCAAAAATCACAGTTGGACATTGAACAACAATCTCAAGTTTTTCAATGATAGCATTTTATTTGGCAGTGATATACTAAAGTTCATATTTTGTAGCTAGTTACAAAAAATTGTTTGTTTGTCAATTGCGCATAGTTTAATGTAACAAAAAAATTTGATAACTTTTGGTCAGGTCCGTCTGGAAATGCTAGGTACCAAGTTTTGTGTAGATCGGTGACACCGTCTAGGAGGAGTTCAAAAAAGTTGGTTTGCGCATTACATAATATTGTGAAAAATGTTGGTATCAGAAAAGGACGTGTCCTATATCATCACATTCAGCTCACTTCATGGTACACTTGGATATAAGGATTTCTATTGTGCAATGTGTAATGTAGGAGTTCTAGGTAAAAATATGTTTGACATCATTATTGCCACCTAGTTGTCCACATGTATAGTTTTTGGTATGTGAGGTCCAGTAACCATTGTACATCTACACTGTAAATTTATATATTATTTTGATAATTTTTTGTCAGGTCGATCTGGTGATCAAACATTCCAAATTTCGTGCAGATCGGTCATGTCAATCCTACAAAAATCCTACAATGTGATTTTCTGATTTTTTTTTTCTGATTTTGTCTCTCATAGTTGAAGTGTACCTATGATGGAAATTACTGGCCTCTCATCTTTTTAAGTGGGAGAACTTGCCACACGGTGGCTGTTTAAATACTTTTTTGCTCCACTGTATGTGAAAACACTTTGTGACGACTGCTGTTGTAAAAAGGGCTTCATTAAATTAATTGATTGATTGGAGATTTTCAGTCCACATCCAGCAAGTAAGTAATTTAAAGAGCTTTAGTATATGCACACAGTACATAATCAGAAAAGCGCACATATCTCTGATCCGGAACATTTACAGTATGCACATCCCATGATGATCCCAGGAGTTTGCTGCATTACGATTAGTTGGCTTCCACATCTGGGGTTCAAAGGAAGGCTTGCTGGCTGCTAAGTATATTTTCTACTGTAATGATTTCCTTTTCCACCACTCGCTCTCAGTCCCACTGTCCTACCATATCAACACTAATTCATATGGCATCAAAATAATTTTGCAGACAGAAAAACAAATTCCAATTTTCAAAGCTACCCATGAGGATTCAGTGAAAATGTATATGAATGTAGCAATTTACAGAGAAACAAGTATTCTTTGGACTGCATTTGTGCAAAACTGAGTGTGCGTTGAGGTTAGTTTGTGCTGAAGAATATACCCTGTATACCTGATCTAATTAAGGTTTAGAGTTCAGCACATCTAATTGCCCTTTTCCACGTTGGTCTGTGAATGTCTGTATATGGTTGTATTTGTCTTTGTTTGTGTCTGTGGTCATTCACATAATTTTCCCAGTCAAACTATCTCCCATCTGCATCATGCATCACTCTGTGGCCCTGTTTTGAGGCCCTTTTTATTTTCCATAAAATTGGAGCATTTTTATTTTTGCAAGCCTCTCTTTCTCCAAAGGCAATTTTTTAATTCAATCTGTTTAATAGATTCCTGGGTCACAAGATTTACACTGTCTTATGCTCAAACCCATGATATTTGATCTTATGCCCAAACTGATGGATGCATTCATTATTAAACTGCCATAGGTGAAAGTATATAAAAGAATGAACATATTTCCATGTCCAAAATCAGCATTTAGCATTGACTTGTTCTCAGTCGACTTACCTGACTTGATATATAGATCAAGTTTTAATTTGCAGTAATGACCTGTACAGGTCAAACAAAATATAATGTAATGTAAACAAGCAAAACAAATTAATACAACAATTAAAATGCAATAAGAAAGCAACACAATCACACAAAACACAGTCTGTAATTAAATTATCTTCAAGTAAACTTTAAATCTAAAATGCCCTATAGGCACCAGTTCCACTTCCTACAATTTATAAGTACATTGTAATTAATTTAAAATTTAAGCGACAAAAGAACTAAAAGCCAATCTACCCAGTTCAGTGGAGATATTAGGAATCTCCATCGATAGCCATCCCTGAGCTTGCGTCTGGTAGCCAGTCCATCTAACACTTAAAAGTGAATTAATGAAATGTGGTAATATGCGCAAAAGAGTGTTGTAAACCATAAGTGCAAAATGCATTTCTCCACAGGATTTTAAAGGTAGCCAGTTTACTTTCTGGTAAAACATGCAATAATGGGTAATAAACCTGTCTCCTTTAATAAAACAAATGGCACTATGATATAAAGCATCAAGAGATTTTAGAACCGATGCAGAGTGATGGTGTACCCATAATCAATGACAGGCTTAAAAATGGATTCAACAATTTGTTTTCTATTATTTAATGTCAAACAAGACTTAGTAAAATCTCCTCAGAAATCTGTACTTTGGTAAAAGGCCTCTAACATTTCAATTAATTATTATGCTAATTGATCATCATTATAATATATTTAATGTAAGGCACTAGCTATCCTTTACATATATCAAACTAAAATGCCAATGCAATGCTCAGGAATGTATTGCTGATTTAGGGTGTGCTTGTAAGTGTTGTCATTTTGTATACAGTTCTTTATCGTTAGGACCCATTTTTCAATACTTAGGTCACTTTTTCGAAACTCTTCACACAGTGAGCACAATAGCGGTCTGTGAGCTAGTCACTGAATGCATTTTGGCTTTGGCACAAAATGCATTCAGTGACTACATCTTTAAAATTACATTAAGTGTTTTTTTACTCAGACACAACCACCACCAAAACTGTCTGTGTCTACTGGTCAATTTGTACATGTTTAAATACTTTTTCAAAAAGTTAAACTTTATTTAAATACCTACATAGCATAACACAACATTGAATAATACAGCTATTTGCTACATGTGATGTGGATGATAACCCTATGTTATGCATTTAGCCACAGGTTAATTAGCATGGCTACTATATCTGTATCAGTAGTTGGTGTAGCTCCTTCATCAACAAATCTGGATCTCAAAGCCAGTTCCAGTTGTAGTTTTAGTGCATTTTGGATGTGAAATTAACTGCTCCTCAACACTTAGTTGCCCCCCCATGAAAATGACATGTCTGTCCACTGAATTGCTTCTGCCACCGTCTCTGCAGACTCGTCATGTGTTTTAGTCAGCCCGAGTGTTCTGTGACCTGACAAACACAGCGGTGGAATCAACATTTGCAAGGTGAGCCAACAGTGCTTTGTGATAGACTTGTGCATGCGCCTTTTGCGTGCTAGAAGGAGATTCTCATATCCATCATTACGCTGTTTCAACAGGCATTGTGTTGTTAAAGTTGAGAGTATTAAGCAGTTTTGAATTTGGTTTCTAAAATCATAGAACTTTGTTCATTGTTCTGGGACAAGGAAGACAAAATAGATCATTCCTGTTTTCCCGGACTCAGCCAAAATATAGCCCTGTGTACCAGACGAAGTACACAGCTGTCTGCTAATGGTTAGCGACCATCAATCAATGACGTGCCTCAAAGTTAATAATTCAATAGCTTTTTATCATGTGGCTTGGAAACCTCAAAGACTATCAAATTGGTCAGAGAGCACACCTTTGGTATTTTAAAGATAATTTTTTCTTTTATAAATATTTGAAACTTGGAAAATTCTAAAGCTTTTTTGTGGAATCAAGTCAACACCCACAGCCGTTTGACTTTCCAAAAAAAGTTTTGGAATTTTCTAAATAATTCAATAAAACGTTATTGGAAAAAAGCTATGCCTGCAATCAAAAGCATCTTTCTATGAAATCTGAAAGATGTGGTACTTTTTGGAGACCCTGAAAGGCAAATTATATTGCAGAATTCAAGCAACAAACTACTGCCACGCATTATAGGGCAGTTATGTTAACATACACTAGACCACCATCATTCATTGAATGTATTTCGGCTATAGAAAAATTAACAAAGATACTTTTACACAAATTAACCTCGCTATACATGTCATCGCAAACTATATTGAAATCTAATCTAGTCTATAATTCAAAACAATCATTTTCTTCATTAGGAGGAGCTCGCTCCGTATTTTAGACTCATTTCTGATTTGGTCTCAGTGACTTCGAGGAGTCCTGTAAACTTTTCACAGACTTATAAGCTGGTTTTAGTGCTAAAACGCTTTGTGAAATACTCTTATACCAAATATGTATTGTGTGTGTGTGTGTGTGTGTACACGTTCTTCTCCCCACAAAGAACATAGTTGCAATTGTGACTCATTAACTCAGCTTCATTCATTTTTTGTCAGTTATGTATTCATGAAAAATATATAAATTTAAGAATTCCAAGCGAATTTAGTGCCGTTCCCGTTTGAACCATGGATATATTAAGAACACACCGACACAGAACATGGGCAATTCAACAGCACACCTCTGTAGAGCTTGACGCTAGAAAATTATACATATTTGTTTTTGAAATTGTTGTCTAATTTCTATTCATCATGCCCGTTTGGTGTTCTGTACCTGGTTGCAGAAATTGCAAGCAAGCCCAAAAAGGAGTAATCTTTCACACTTTACAATAGGCTATAAAAAGTTAGGGTCTGCAGTCGGCAATTTAGGTCGGACGATTATGAAAGGGATCTACGTCCTAAATTAACCGGCACTACAGCCCGAAAGTGGCTGAAAAGCGATGCGATCCCATCCATTTTTCTTTATCTAGAAAGAGTAGCCTATATATAGTAAGGTATAGTAATTTACACACTCAGCTAGCTACTAAATTAAGCTGGCACACTACACATACAGTACAAAAACATTACCACAAAGACACGATGTGTGCGCCATTATCAAGGTACAGAAAATAGGTTTAATAAACTTACTCATCTGTTAATTTTCCTCTTGCTACGTCTCTTTCCATGTGTACTGGAAAATTTCAGTGATTCAGTGACGTATATGCGGTCGTCAGTCATTTTTGGTTCAAGCCTTACAAGTAAAGCTTGTCCACAATCCCATTCTTTGTAGCAAGTGCTTTTTTCTTCAGTAAACATGGATGGACATATTCCCACAGAAGCACTTAGGCAATTAGAATTTAACCACATTTCCATTGGATTATCTGTACAACATGCTGCCTTGTTGAAGCTGAATATCAAACTCCATTTGTTGTAAATGTTCTTCGGTGTACTCAGGCTCAAACATGTATGGTTGGATGTCACTTAGAATGTAAAAGCAAGTTGTAAAATTCCTCATCTGCAAATCCTAGGTTAGTAGCAATTGTGTTACCAGCGACTTTGTTTACGAACTGTTTCACAGAATCCAGAGAACATGCCGGGTGGACGGGGCTTGGAACAAGGAAGCCAGCGTTGTAGTTCTATACATACTGAAAAAATCATACCACCTCGTCTGTTTAGCATTAAAACGGCTGATCGAAACGTCACAGAAAGACAAGCTATACCTTAAAAAATCAAGGACAACCGAGGCTTTAATGAGTAGGTTTGAAAGCCAGATCAGTATAACAGGGATGCTTATTTTTGTGACCGAATACACACCTATATTCATCACTATATTCCTATCTCCAAAGTCCATTGGACTCGCACGGTGACGTCAGCGTGTGAAAATTCCCCGCAAAATTTCAAATCTTGCTCTTACACTAGCCAGGCATGGGTGAAACATATCTCACTGTTCTACAAATGTCTGGGAAAAGCTACTAGCACCTCCAGATAGCTGTAGGGTGAAGTATCCTTTTAATAAATGTATTAACTTGTAATTGTGCCATCACTGAAACCCGCTAAACACTGCTTGCAGTTTTAATTAGATTTGATGTTGTATTGTGTTTGGTTTAATTGCTGAAGAAGCATCTAAAGTCATGGTCAAAAGTTGAACACATACTAATCTTCACGAAGTCTGCTGTTTCATTTTTGAAAAAAGCAATTTGCATATACTACAGAATGTCATGAGGAGTGAACAGATGAAATGCAGCGAATTGCAAAGTCCCTCTTTCCCATGAAAGTGAACTTAATCCCCCCAAAAAACATTTCCACTGCATTTCTGCCCTGTCATAAAGGACCAGCTGCAATCATGTCAGTGATTGTCTTGTTAACACAGGTGAGAGTTTTGACAAGAAAAGGGGCTTCACAGGCAAGGATATTACTGCTAGTAAGATTACACCTAAATCATCCATTTATCGGATCATTAAATGTTCAAAGAGATAGGTTCAATTGTTCTCAGAGCACCCAAGATAGTCCAGCAAGGACCAGGACCGTCTCCTAAAGTTGATTCAGCTGTGGGATCGGGGCACCACCAGGGCAGCGCTTGCTCAGGAATGGCAGTAAGCAGGTGTGAGTGCATCTGCACACACAGTGAGGCGAAGACTTTTGGAGAGGAAGTCCTGGTGTCGAGAATGGCAGCAGAGAAGCCATTTCTCTCCAGGAAAACCATCAGGGACAGACTG
Source organism: Umbra pygmaea (assembly GCA_016801145.1). Classification (NCBI taxonomy): domain Eukaryota; kingdom Metazoa; phylum Chordata; class Actinopteri; order Esociformes; family Umbridae; genus Umbra; species Umbra pygmaea. The sequence continues at coordinate 13,424 of JACXGM010006571.1, read as the reverse complement.
ATATTCTACAAAATTTACAGGGATTGGATTGCTGAGGACTGGGGTAAAGACATTCTTTTCTGAATCCCTTTTTCTGTTGTCGGCCACCCGGAAAGCACCTTGTCCAGAGAAGAGAAGCGGAGCGCTACCATCACTCCTATGTCTGTATACAGTATAGCATCCTGAGACCATTCATGTGTGGGGGGTTGCTTCTCAGCCAAGGAAGTGGACACACTCACATTATTTGCCTAAGAACACAGCCAAGAATAAAGAATGGTACCAACACACGTCTTCCAAGAGCAACTTCTTCCCACCATCCTAGAAAGGTTTGGTGACAACCAATGCCTTTTCCTGCATGATGGCACACATTGTCATAAAGCTAAATTAAAAACGAAGTGTTTCAGGAAACAAAACATCAAAATCTTTACATCAGTCAGGATGTGGCCCAGAAGTTAATTGACAGCATGCCAAGGCAGATTGCAAAGGTCTTGAAAAAGAATGGTCAACACTGCAAATATTGACTCTGCATAAACTTAATGTATCAATCAAAGCCTTTGACACTTATGGAATGCTTGTACTTCAGTATACCATAGTAACTACTGACAAAAAGATCTAAGAACACGGAAGCAGCAAACTTTGTGGAGACCAATACTTGTGATATTCTCAGAACTTTTTACCACAATTGTTTTTGCAGTTTTGATGGGAGCAAATGAAACCAATGCATGGATTGCTTTACATTGGCAAAGTAATCCCAGACATGTTTTCCAAACATATTATTATTGTATTGAAGCAATATAGAAAAATAGCTGGTAAAATTCTAAGTGACTGGTAAGATTTGGGCATCCACCAGCCACAGTGTCTGAAAAAGATAATTTCTCATCATCTGGTGAGAAGAGACATCAGTAAGTGCATAGGCAGGTTTTTTGTTGGAGCGAACAGTGGACACTCAGGATTGCGTAAAGGAGTTACAGATGTCATCAACTTATCAAAATGTTTTACATCAGCAGAGAGGGAAGATGGTGGAGGGTTAACTGCTGTTCACACAAAAAGCACAACTCAAACTGCATTTACAGCCTAGTATAATAACGTGATGGATGAGATGCAAAGATGACTCATGTGAACATGGAGAATATGTCAGGTGAATTGTGTTCAACGACGTGTTATTAGAGTTTTTCCGATTCCGATACCAGTATCGAAAATGACTCCGATACTGCCGCAAATGCTGGCATCGGGAACGGCTAGTACTGGAGTCCAGGCACCGATCCAAAACCACATAATTTTTTAGAAATAGGAATATATTTACTGGTTAGCTCTGTTAGCTCTGACACAGTTCTTCTTCGCCGTTCTTAAAACAGTTGCACTGCGCTGCCATCGGCAGCTGCTGTTTTAGAGGGGCGAAGAAGAATTGATCACCTGACGCATCGATAAAAGAAGCTGACATTAGCGCATCATGTCCGCGGTTTGGCAGTACTTTAGTACTTTGGATGTACCCACCAGTAAGACGGCGACATGCAACATATGCAAACAATTTCGATGGGCACGAGTGTTGCAAATTTAAACACCAGCAACTTATTTAAACATTTCAAGACGCGTCACGCTAAAGAGCATGACAAATTTACTAAAGCTAAGGGGAAAAAATAAGGAGAAACTGTAGCAGCAAACTCTGAAAATTGCCTTTAAACTATGAAATAAATTTCCCAGAAGACAGGCAAAAAGCAACAAAGTTAACCGACAAAATCTAGGAGTTTATTGTCCTGGATGACCAACCCCTGTCTGTCGTCAGAAATGTGGGATTTCACCGTTTAATGGAGTCTTTGGAGAGCCAAGGTACTGTTTGCCAGGTTGTAGAAGACCCAGTTAAAAACATATATATTTAACATTTTGTATAATGTGAATACATGTAACCATGTGACTAATTCATGTCTGAGTGTCTAAATGTATTGTAATGTACAATGTAAAGCGACCTTGAGCTATGGAAAGGCGCTATATACATAAAACTAATTCTTGTAAATAGATCTCAGAAACTGCGCTACCAAAAATATACGAGACAGTTAAGGAACACATTTCATAAATGCTGAAAGACCTGCATGCAGTTAGGCTTTACCACGGACATTTGGAGCTCCGACATGTGCCCCATGTATTTGCTAAGTGCGGTGCTTACCACAATGATTATCATATCACAGTCATGCAGGCATAGTATGATCTTTTTTTAACACGCTGGTATCGGTACTCAGTATCAGCCGATAACCACAGCATGAGTATCGGAATCGGTATCTGTAAGGAAACAATTGTATCGGAACATCTCTACGTGTTATGGAGGTGCTTACTACAGTTTAAAGAACCTGTAGATTGGGGGTCGTTGGGTGATAGTGGTGATTTCACATTTTTGTTTTAAACCAGATGGCAATGGAAAACCAAAAACATTGATGAGCCTGTTTGCAGAATATGTGAAAACTGTATTTGTTACAAATGCCAAGCAATCTCTGTAACCACCTGAAGGTTAACCTACGCGGACATTGGATTAAACACTGCTAAATTGTTCTCTTAAATAAATTGTTCTCTTTCTTCCGGATCTGATCCAAGCTTGCTAAAAGTGGCAGTTATCTTTTAATAAAGTCAAATATTAATCCTGATGAATTAAGCAATTATCGGCTAATACTGAACATCTCATTCCCAACGTTTCACTGTGTTCCTTAAGACAAATAATATGTTTGAGGTGCTGCAGTCCGGCTTCCAACCGAATCATAGCACTGGTGACTGCACTGGTTAAAAAAATAAGTCCCAAATTGTCTACCCATTACAAAAACAATTGTGAGGGACCTTGGTGCCATTCTGGACTCTTATCTCTCTTTTGATGAACACATAATATTTTTAAGAATAGTCTTTTCATCTCCGGAGCATTGCTAAAATCAGAAACCTATATCAAAAAATGATGCTGAGAAACTAATACATGCTTTTGTTACTTGTAGACTATACTATTGCATTGCACTTCTCTCCGGCTACCCTGATAAGTCACAAAAAAAACTTCAATGTGCAGAACGTGGTTTCTAGAACAGAATTTTTATCACATCAAACCATGTCTATTATGGTTGCAGGGTGGGAAATTAACTTGTTTGTCTACCCGCCACTGTGGCTGGTGGATGCCAAAATTTTACCAGCCACTTTTTCCCAAATTCAAATACATAAAAGAAAACACACTAGCATATTCTATATTGCTTCAACACATTAAATTCACTATGAGTACATGTGTTACTAATATAGGTCAATTACTAAAGGGACATTTAGTGAAGACAAGTCTGAGATTAATACTTTTAGATGATTAACAAATTGTGCTAATCGGTTTGCTAATTGTATGTCCTACTACCATATTTTAGTCGGCTACTTTTAATTCATGCAACAGTAGGCAGTATCAACTTTGAGAGGTGTAAAACTGTCCTGTTGTAACACCTGACGAACGCCACAATATTTACACATTTGTAAATTGATTTTCTAATAATCTGTTTGGAAAACATCTGGGATTACTAATAAAAATATTGAAGCATTGGTTAAATGATTTACATTTTAGTCATTTAGCAGACAGTCTTATACAGAGTGATTTACAGTACATTAAGCACAGGGGCATTCTTCCTGGAGCAATTTAGGGTGAAGTGCCTTGCCCAAAGACAACAACATTTGGCACAGCAGGGAATCTATCCAGCAACCTTCTGACTACTAGTCCGACTCCCTAACCACTGAGCCATCTGACCCCCAATAATCAACCATCAAAGTTGCAAGTGCTTCTTCAATAATGAAACGAAACATCTTACAACATTAAATATAATAGGAAACCATATTATGGAGATTTAAGATACTTGAATTAGAATCCCCTGTTAATAAAGTAAGTTACAGTTGGACATTGTGCATGTAAATGCTCTGGGAAAACAAGAGCGGCGTTAATCAGAATCCAATCATTATCGCAGACTAAACGAGTGATTTGAGTGACAGCTGAATCATCCAATGAGCGTTTAGAATTCCGTGCTGTATGTGTGTGATTTTCTTTTTTCGATAATATAAAATCGTATCATAATCACATCAACTTCCCCATATCTGTAATTGTACACGTTTTGTTTTTGACATTTTCTATTTTGACTTAATCTAGTTTACTCGGACTTAATACTGGGAACTAAATTGATTTGTTTTTCTTCTGTAGCGCACTTTGTTTATGGTACTGCAGCTAAAGGCTGGAGTTCTCACAGACTAGCTCCGCGAAAACCAATCAAATATGCACCTCGACAGAAGTGCATCTTTCTTTGTTAATAAGTAAGCTTCCGCATTTTTGTCAAACGCATTTATCTTCAATCCGAAACAAGTAATGTTTAAAGTAGCCGAATAAAAACAAAAAACGTATGCACGCAGCGCAATTCACCCGCCAGAGTGGCTGGTAGATAAGGAAATGTTACCCGCCAATGTGAAAATCTACCCGCCATTGGCGGGTGTTAATTTCCCACCCTGAATGGTTGCCAGTAAAGACTTGAGCAGATTTTCAAGTCTTGCAATAGCATTGCATGAACTTGCACCTGGATGTCTCTCTGAATTTGTCCTGCCGTACATACCTACATGTATGCGACGGTCACAAGAAAAAGGGCATCTTTATTGTACCTAGAATTTTAAAACAAACATCTAGCGGTAGGGCTTTATCTTATAGAGACCTGTTACTGTGGAATGGCTTACCAATACATGTTGGAAATGAAGACTCATTCACAATTTTTAAGTATATACAGAGGTGCTCATAAGTTTGCATAACCTGTGAAATTTTGGCATTGATTTTGGGAATATTACTTTTCATGCAGAAAATCTGACTGTAATGTAAAGACAGTGATCAAATGAATCCATTAATTATCAAATAGTTGTTTGGCACCTTTGTAAACCATACTGACGGCCTTGTTACAGACACACAAGGTGACCCACACAGATTAAAATGGCAATTAAAAGTTAATTTCCCACAGGGTGTGTCTTCTGAGGTTTAGCTCTGCACTCTTCCTTCCTAGCCTTGGGAAAGGAGATTTTGAAGAGTAGTATACCTTCCTCCTTTTCGGCCTGTGGTCGGTCTGCATTTTCATGATAATGCATGGTGTTACGCACTGCTCCCCAGGAGGGGAGTGGGATTTTACACCTCGCTGCCCAGATGGTCAGAGAAAGGAGTATGGAGTCGTAGGTGCGAGCAAGGACACAGAGACAACAGGTTACCGTTGTAAAACAAGGCTTTTATTTAGCCACGGTAAAGATAAACAATAAATCGGTAAGTGAGGAGACTGGGGGTACCAAACCAAAGAACTTAACAAAAATCCCCCACCCCCTTACCTGTCCCATCTCCCACACAAAACAAACTAAACTGGCACACGGTCAAGGCGCCCTACCCAAACTTACAGTAGGTGGCCCATACCAGGTCTGACTAGTGTGCTTATACAAGGGAGTCCCCTACGGGCAAGATGTATACTCCGGAGCAGCTCTAGGCTAAATCTCCTCACTCCCTGTGAACAAAAGAACAAATGATTCATATATTAAAAGACACAATGGACAGGAAACTACTGCTACACCACAAACACACTAAGCAGGCCTACCATTCACGCTAACAATAACCAAACAAAGCTCTCACTCTAGCAACTACACTACTTAACACAGAATCCACAGTAACTGCAAACACACAAGGCAACCTGACACAGGTCATCCACCTGAGTAGCAAGAGCGAGCGAGAACAAACAAATGGCACATATTATATAGGAAGGTAGGGCATGATGGGATTGATGTTGATTGCAGAAACCAGGTGTATGGGATAACGGAGGGGAGGAGTCATTGATAAATGATGGATTGGGCTGATGAGGGAATCTGCACCACCTGTGGGAAACAAACAAACAGAACAAACACACAGAACAGAACAGAACCACTGACACTGAACCAGGGGACGTAACACGCCCACCACAAAAAGACACAAACCGTAGTTTTGTGTTTACACTGTTCACCAAGCGTTCCCTGTCCATACTAATCACCAGACGCGTGATAGAGCGTCAGCCACCACATTATCTGCCCCTTTGATGTGTTGTATCTCCAGTTTGTGTCCTTGTACAATCAATGCCCACCTCATTAGGCGCCGATTGTGATTGTACATTCTATGGAGGAAAACTAGTGGGTTATGGTCCGTCAAGACTAATACAGGCAATGCACTTGAGCCAAAATACACCTCAAAGAATTGTAAGGCCAACAATAAGGCTAGAGTTTCCTGCTCAATAGTGGAGTATCTTGTTTGGCAGGGACTGAACTTTTTTGAGAAGAAACATATTGGCCGATCAACTCCAACATGATCCTCCTGCAGAAGAACTGCCCCTGCGCCCATTCCAGCCAGGTAGTCTGGAAGTACAATACAAAACACACTTTCTTTTACCTGCCAACCATTCCAATAAATGGGAAAACAACATTCTTTGGGGCAAAACGAAGGATGATGGCATGGAAAGCCTCCAACGACGAAGGTGGTGGTGGAGGCTCAGTTTTGCTACATCCTTCAGCGTTCTTTTGTTTGTCAGCAACTTCTCCAACTTTTATAAAGCTGGAGTTGCTGCAGACAATAATAAAATATCATATTAGTAAACAACACAGTAAAGAATATTACAACAATGATCTCTGATAGATTTATGAAAGGGACTAAATAACTATATGTAGTTGTCAACATGTAATGAAAGCAAAGAGAAATTCCAGAATACTTACTAACTACATCAAAATTAAATGTATGGAAGGTGGCAAGTGCATACCTTCACTTCTTAAGTAGGGCCGCAGTCTTTAAGGATAGCTGTGTGCCTACAGTATGTGTTTTCAGGTGGTCTGTCTGGCAGGCATCATCCTTTGAGAGAAGCAGCTGAATGTAAACACTTGATGTGCTGGCCTGTGTAGAGACAACAAGGTCAAATTATTAATCAGTTTATTACTTTTTATATATTCCAGCTGCACGTTGAAGATGGATGGTAAGCATGTTTAGTGAATAACATTAATACATACATGTAAATCTATGAAATTATATATTGATATTACATTATATTTTGTTTACATATTTTATATTTCATATCTTAAAAGTTCTTAATTTTTTTATTACAAATGCATCAAGCTCTGCAGAAACCTGATAAAAAGCCATTATCTTTAATCAGGTGTGAAGGGGAATACATGAACGAGCCCATGTATTTAGAAAGAGTTAACAGGCCATAATTATCTCCTCACCAGTAAAACAGTAGAACTACTGCGGTCACGTAGCTGGTAAAAGACCATCGTATTCGTCTGTAGTACGGTGGCCACCAGACATTCGTAAATATTCGGGACATTCTATACATATACAAACTGATTAAATCAGTGTCTGTAGCCCCATTGCTGCGAATTTTCCCCATTCTAATCTGATCACCCTGGTTTGCAGAAGTGCACACTCTTGTCATTTCAATGAGGGGAAAGGCGGATATAGCGCGCACCGTAACACCAACAGCAGAACGCTTATCCAAATAACAAAGATGTGTACAGTACAACACTCGCATTAGTGTGTATTCACATATACTTGATGCTATCTACTTTTACATTAGCGACAGTAACTGGGCTGTTAGCTGCAGAGCTAATGTTACAGCCACATTCTAAGGTTAACAAGCTAGGTAACCATATACAGTAAAGCAACAAAATAATATAACGTTAGTTGACTTACTTGTCCGAGGTTTGTAGCCGAGCCAAGGAGAGTAGGTACTGATCCAGACTTTATTTTCAGAAGTTCAGCAAGGCCAACTCTGTACTCTGGCCGAAGTAGTCGTTGGTGAAATATTTGGCGCAGACTTTAAAAACTTTGGGAAGTTGTGTCGGCGCATTTCCAGAAAAAAAAAAATTAACCCACTGGTTCTTCAGAGGTTCGGATGAAGGAAGTAAAAACATACTTTTGTGTTCTCTTTTGTACATCCAAAAACTGAGCAAATGCCATGCTTCACTTGTTTGCAAGCCAAGATGTCTCTTGAGGATAAAACAATAGTTCCGCGATTATAGCTGAATTTCTAATGGGCGGGCCAAATTCTCTGGGCGGGCAAAGCAGAGAAAGGGGAGGTAACCTTTCCCCTTATGATGACATAAGGGGAAAATTTCAAAACAGCTTGTCTGAGCTTTCATTTTCTCTAAGTCGGAGCAGAATACCCAGTGCTTGTTTTTATCTATCGCCATTTCTAGCCACTGGGGGACCATAGGCTGGCTAGATTAACTAATATTAATGTTAAAAAACTTCATAAAGTGAAATTTTCATGCCATGGGACCTTCGTAACGTGGCTCAAACACTTTCAGCATGTGTTTAAAGCAGAGACTGTAAAAAATATGGACAGCGTGACTGTGACGTCACCCATTGGTTTCTGAAAAGCGTTTTTGAAGCTCATTGTGGGCGGAGACGGTCGTCGCCATCTTGGTAGCACGTCACTCTACGTCAATCTCGGATAACCAAAAATGGTCAAAGAGGTGGTGCGTGGGTGGAGCTGAGGTGCTTGGTTGCTAATGCCATGCCCACCGAAGTGTGACATTAGCAAGTTAGCAAAGGCTAAGAAGCTAAGCTAAATGCTACCAGTATGCTACTTAGCATTGCTAGCGGTTGCTAGTCGGCGGTTGCCCATCACCATAACATTGTGTAATTTTGTGAGAAATTCTTTGGAAGACGATGAAACCCTCAGGTTATATTTATGTTCATGATAAAACGTTTAATTAATGTTTAATGTTCCAATAAATACACCTAACTAAAGTCTTGTCAATAATTTCATGAATATAGCCTACATGTCAAAAACCTCAAATAGCTAATCAAATTTATTGTAGGGCTGGAAGATATGGAGGTGTCGGTATATTAGAGTTTTGAGCAAGATGTGAAAAATGCCTTTATCGTGCCAATGTGTTTCTGCGCGTGTTTACTAAAAAAACAACAGCCATCCGTCGCGCTCTCCTGTAGAGCTCCCTTCCCCACACCGGTCCGGGTTAAACACGCATGTAAAAGACAAACATCTCCACTAATCAGTCCTCAACAGCCTTGCCCGTCTATATCAGGCATCTTAAAGAGGCAGTCAATCTCATAATGGTTAACAGTGAAGCATAAAGATAATATACTTTAGATTAACTATTTTTTTAATAGATCAAATGCTTAACGTATGACTTTTATATGCATACATAACTGCATTCAAACGATTGCGGCCAGAGGTACAGTAGTCAGTAGCCTACTCATACAACAAAACTTTTCCAGCACACGATCACGCATTGGAACAGAAGTGTACTGTGAACGAGAATTCAAACAGCTGTTGCCTCCAGGAGACACTTTCAGCAAACTGGTGCAGTAACATCCTTTTTTCCCTGATTGTTTTTAAATAAACTCAGAGCAGCAAAATTAGAGCAAATCTTAAATGTAAAGATGTAAATTTAGGCACAAATGGTATGGTAAGCATAATGTAGGCTACATGTTCAAATACGTTAATCACAAAGTGCAACTTTTTATTAGCTAATTTCAATAAAGAAATTCTAATTCTTTTTTTACATTTGTGTACACATTTTCTAACCTTTTTAAAAACAATATTGAGATGTATATAGTTAGTTGTTAGAAGAAATTAAATATACAGAGATATTCATTTAATGGAGCTATAAAATATAGCTATTCATATAACCCAGTCCTAATTTATTTTTTCAGTTAGTAGTGGGAAATTAGACCAAATCATACGTTTGGTGTGCTGAATATCTAAATACTGTTAGTCAAATAGCCTATGTATTTCTCTACATAGATTACTATTGGTTGTCTGACAACCTATGGCTTGTAAAATAAGTCTATGATTGGAACATCAGTTCCCAGGAGTCACGGTCTTGGTTAATGGTAGGATCTTAGTTTTGGCACCAGGTAAGACAGTCAGGGTTGACTTTCCAGGGCGTGATAAATTAAAAGAAAGTCCAGAATCCCATGCTGGTGAGGACAGGTACTCCAAGGTTGAGTTTTCTGGGTGGGTGCAAAAAACCACACAATTAATGATATTTGGCTATAACAACATGGCGACAAAAATCTTGGGCAAGCAAAACACTGAAAGCGCACAATATGGAGATGATGGCAGTGCGTCTTTCACTGATAGGCATCGTGAGAATAAACGTCGATGTTTGATATACATTTTTTGTCATAGCTTGACTGGTCTCTACCTTTCCTATACCTATTTCTATTAAACATCCCACATTTAAAGTGTAGTCAAGACGCAAAATAATGAAAATGGTCGTTTAATCTTGAAACCACGAGCAGCCGAGACATAGACACATAGATTTCTGAGATGCTGCTGTCTAACATCTAATTATCCGCTGCCCTAACCTTACGGAATTTTCCAACCACATGCAAATCCATTTTGTAGTTACAAAAATATTATAACCCTAAAGGCTATCAAGTCTTTATAAAATGTAGCTACATAACAAAGCACAATAATTTACACTAACAACCAAAGTAATTCAAAATAATTGAAAACCACCTGTAGTCGGAAGACAACAGGCCACAGAAGTGCGACTGCCGCTTCTCAGGTTGTGTGGAGGACTGAATCTGTAATCATCCGACTGCATTGCACGTAGTAAATGCCTCCACACCAGGGTGGATCTTAATTGGGAACGTCGGGCTCACGTTCGGGACCGGAACGGATGGAACGGTGTGTAGCGCATCAAACCCATTGTGTGATACCGTTCGGTTTCCCTCAGTCCGGACGGAAAAGCGAGCCCAGCGTCCCCAATTAAGATTCACCAACCGCGGTTGCTCCACACAACCTGAGAAAGCGGCTGTCGCACCCCGGCCCACCCACTCTAACCATACCCTTACCTAACCAAGGAACCTCGTTAATGGAAATTTGCCAAATTAATTTAACTCTGTGTTAAATTCTAACATTAAGTTAGCATCGTTAACACAGTTTAGCGTCGCTGGATGGCTAACCCAGAGCTAATTCATTAGCTGGCTAGTACTGTAGTTAGCTAGTTAACATAAAACATTGGCACCTGCTAACATATTAAAATTTCGTTTACCTAAACAACTGGAGCACAAACTTATAGGATGGTCACAGCAAGACATATTATTAGATAATTTACAACTATAATATTGTAAAAGCACAAACCCCACAGATAAGCAGCATGTACAGTAAGTCAAGTTCAGTGACTGAAATTAGCTGAAGCGGTAGCACACAGGACAAACCGCTAGCAGTCTTACAGCGCCAACACGTCTGTCACTCATTAGGCCGCGCCCCCAAATTATAAAACGTTTATCATTTAAACGGATGAGTTATAAAAAAATTCACTCCCCCCACAGTTGACAGATAGAGGAAAATAGGCAATATACACCAAAACCATTTTTTGAACCAGGCTATGAACATGTTTATTTCAGCTGTAAAGTTGGGCATTTTGCCATAGAGGTCTATTGAAATTGCTCCTTTCTGCAGCCAGCCTCAAGTGGCCATTCGATGAATTGCATTTTTTTACTTCCTTGTTGGCTTCATTTGTCAGCCTCGGAGTTTGCCCCTTGGTTTAAAGTCTTGTTTTGCACAACCGAATATGGCCTCATGTCTGCACCTATAAACACCCCCATAGCGTTTGTGATGGCTTTAGCCCGGTCTGATTAATTGCTTAAATGCCACAGTGATAAGCGGTTGTTTTGCAGCTTTCATTTCACTCCTGTCAGTGAAACACTGGGGTGATGTCACTTCAAATGCGTGGCCATGCTTGATGTGTTTCCACTGTCATAATAAAATGGCTTTCTTGTGCCACAGTGCCTACACACTGTCACGGTTTTATCCATCAACCTCTTTCCTTCGTCATTATATTTAACTGGGAATCCAAAATGCACCCATACAGGGATTTAAATGATGCGGGGCGTTCAAGCTCCTCCGTTTCTCCGCTCGCCATGACCACGCTGTGAGCGGACTGAACATGCGCACAACTTTTTTTTCCAGAAATCAATCTGCGGATCACGTGTGTGCCGAACCGAAGATATTGATCCAAACGGATCACGGATCAATGATGTTCCGTTGCACCACTAGTGAGCTGCAAGTATAAAAATTCTCCGTTATGACGGTTCAGGGCTTTTTTTTAACACTAAATGAAATAGAACAGTATACCATATTACTTCTAACTGGGAATATTGTAATTATTTGATAAACATTTTATGATTTAAAATGTCCATTACAACCCTCTATCAGGCACATGCAGTGAGGAGAACAAGTATTTTCCTTCTTACAAAGCATGTAGTGGTCTGTTCTATCATAGGAACACTTCAACTGTGAGAGACGGAATCCAAAACTAAAATCCAGAATATCACATTGTATGATTTTTAAATAATGAATTAGCATTTTATTGTACAACATAAGTATTTGATACATCAGAAAACCAAAACTCAATATTTGGTACAGAAATGTTTGTTTGCCATTAAGAGTTCATGCTTCCTGTAGTTCTTGACCACGTTTGCACACACTGCAGGAGGGATTTTGGCCCACTCTTCCTTACAGACCTTCTCCAGAGCCTTCAGGTTTCGGGCTGTCACTGGGCAATACAGATTTCAGCTCCCTCCAAAGATTTTCTATTGGGTTTAGGTCTGGAGACGAGGCCAATCCAGGACCTTGAGATGCTTCTTACGGAGCCACTCCTTAGTTGCCCTGGCTGTGTGTTTCGGGTCGTTGTCATGCTGGAAGACCCAGCCATGACCAATCTTCAATGCTTTTACTGAGGGAAGGTGGTTGTTGGCCAAGATCTCATGATACATGGCCCCATCCATCCTCCCCTCAATACGATGCAGTCATCCTCTCCCCTTTGCAGAAAACCATCCCCAAAGAATGATGTTTCCACCTCCATGCTTCAGGGTTGGGATGGAGTTCTTGGGGGTTGTACTCATCCTTCTTCCTCCAAACATGGCGAGTGGAGTTTGAGTTTGGTCTCATAAGACCACATGACCTCCCATTCCTCCTCTGGATCATCCAGAAGGTCATTGTCAAACTTCAGACGGGCCTGGACATGCGCTGGTTTGAGCAGGGGGACCTTGCGTGCGCTGCAGGATTTCAATCCATAACGGTGTAGTGTGTTACAAATGGTTTTCATTGAGACTGTGGACCCAGCACTCTTCAGGTCATTGACCAAGACCTGCTGTGTAGTTCTGGGCTGATCCCTCACCTTCCTCATGATTATTGATGCCCCACGAGGTGAGAACTTGCATGGAGCCCCAGACCAAGGGAGATTGACCGTCATCTTGAACTTCTTCCATTTTCTAATAATTGCGCCAACAGTTGTTGTTTTCTCACCAAGCTGCTTGCCTATTATCCTGTAGCCCATCTCAGCCTTGTGCAGGTCTACGGTTTTAGCCCTGATGTCCTTACACAGCTCTCTGTTCTTGGCCATTGTAGAGAGGTTGGAGTCTGTTTGATTGTGTGGACAGATGTCTT